>MU624238.1:0-109475 GCA_025201745.1 Xylariaceae sp. FL1651 | reverse complement strand
GCCCAACAGAACCGATTAGTCCGTCCCCCCTCCGGCCCGGGGGGGGGGGGGGGGGGGGGGGGGGGGGGCGCCCCCCCCCCCCGCTTTGCATACTGTGAAAAGCGCGATATAATGTTGGAAGATATTGATTAGTGAGACGCATCCGAGTGACGCGCATGATATTTAAAATGCTTAAGCAAACCAACCGTAGCTTCTCCCAAGGGCGTTATTTCGCGTCAATCTATGCGTTGACAATTCGCGATTTCGGGACGAATTCTTGTTGCGAATGACGACGCGTGATAAAAAAAGAGAAAAAGGAACCGATAAAAAAAAAAAAAAAAAAAAGAGCCGCATATCGGAGCGACATCCGGCTCTACGTATCTCTTGAGGGCAATAGGCATCACCGAAAATCTAATCAGCATATTTCCTATCTGAGGGGAGCCACTGTTTGTGTTAGGATTTGTTTGCTCATTAAACAGGCCAATTCGACGTGACATCGGGCTGTAGAATCCCCAACAAGACAGGAGTCTCAACAGTCCCGCGAGGGACCACATGATCTCTCCCTCCACTGCTACTGCATAGGCATTCAGAAAATATTTTCTGTCGACTAGCGACGTGTTGTGTACTAGAGGCCTAAAGCACCCCGGATTTCAAAGGAGTCGAGTAAAAGGTTTGCCTAGCTTCTCCGCTTGGTCTGGAGGCTAGGGACTAACTATATGTGCCTGATCCATGATGATTATCCCAGAAACGTGTGTTAAATTGTCAAGCTTCCCCCGGCGGGGTTAGGCTTTTTGAAACATCGTGAACTTTTGGCGGTGAGCACCAGTCAGCCGATCCGCGACCAGTATCCCGTGTCACCTATGCAAACTGTTGCAATCAAAGTAATGAGATAGCCCGGAATGGAAGCAGAGGTGTACGTGTACGTGTTCTGTCTCTCTAGTCGAATCTATTTATATGTGGATATTTCTGAGCTGGTGTTACAGTAAGAATAGATAGATCTCTGCGGGCGTAGAAAGAAATATCTTGGCATGTGCAAATCATTATCACAGTCCTAATGGGCCTACCAAGACTACCATACAACCTTGGTGACCTCTGCTTCGTCCTCCTAAAAGCTGAAAGACCTTCCTGTTCCAGTTGGCGTTCTTGTCAGAAACGACAGTAACAGACTTCGTACGCGTGATGGCCCTACTGGCAGACCATGCGAGCCCCCACGCTCTCGTCAATCACGCACACGGGTTCTTACAGAGCGTTGAGCTACCTGGCCAACCTTGAGGGCTAGCTGAGATTTTCTATTCTAGGAAATTTCCTGATACGGTGTTCAGATCCGATTTCACTCGTTTCCAGCTACTCGTGGCCGCTATGGAGATCTCTAAATGGGTAGCAGTGATGCTATAATACCTTAATCTGGGCTATGGCGCAGCCACTGCCGGGAAGACGTGAATCAATTCATTTGCGGTTTTGCGTGGATGTACGACTCGTCAATTTAAATTTCTTGATAGGGCAATAATTGGCAGCCAATAGTGCCAGAAAATGATAAGAAAGCATTTCTAATCAGGGCCGAGCTACCGCCAAGACGACATGACAGGGGAAGCTCCTTGCAGCTTCGCCTCAGCTTGGCGTCGCATCTCTCCCACGGGCTCGGTTTAAGGTCTTCTACTTGCGGGTGGTAGTCCAGCCAAGTGGTCAGAGATGTCTCAGCACATCCCACGGCGCTCCTCAAGAAGAACTGTATCACTTCCACTTCATGCTTATGGGGCCTGGCACCTGCGAGCGGGCTTGTCAATCTATTAGGCAATATATGGGCTCTGGAACCTCTAGACCCCCTCACCAGGCTGGGCCTAACGGGGCTGTGGGACATCTTTCTAATTTCTAAATTTTCTTTTAGGGGTCTAACGAAGGACGGACTCTGGACGTACTATGTAGCCGCACCAGAGGAAATAGGAGCACACACGAATCGCTAACAAATGCAGACAAATTGTAATTGCATACGAGCTCCGCTGCTCGCTGTGGCCTGGTCTGGCTGCTCACGAGTCGCCGCAGAAATTTCTTGTCATGGGATTTGTGGCTCCTGGGCAAACAAAGCAATCTTCCACAGCTACGGTATTGCATTCACCACGACACACTCAACTCCGGCATTCGCTGTGCTCGGTCGCCGCTAGGCGGTCTAAATTCGCTATTTGCTGCACAATCCGGTAATCAATTTCAGCATGCACTTCCGCACAGTCGGCGTCAGCGAGCTGGCGTTGCCACCGCGTGGGCCAGCCCTAGAAGTTCTGACGACGATGATCAGCCAGACCTCCACCGTTTCTCGCGCGGACTTGGGGCCGTTCGCGATACGAAACGGCACCAACCTAATAGAACAACACAAAACAAGATAGTGATAGGAAATCTTGGTGTTGAGGGGAATCCACATTTTCCTGGATAGCGGCAATATAGTAGGTAGAAAAGGGTTCTATAACCTGGTAGAATACTCGAGTTTGCTCGACTTCCTATTATTCTATTCTTTCATTCTAATATCAAACTCCATTCACCTTTGTGCTATTCTCAATACTGTCATCTGCTGCAATCTCACGATCCGCCATCCGAGTGACCCGGACCATTCTATTCCAACGCCATCATTCCCCCACGATAAGAGCTGATCCCAGAAACTTCCAACTTGCTAGCCTGCATCCATTTGCAACAGAGCTAGAGCACACGTTCCCAGAGTCCCTGGTCACAAACTATTCACGAGACACTTTTCTCCCCACCACGGCAAGCGGATCTAGCAATCCGTGGGCAACTAAGTGCTAAGCGGCTGGGTCTCCTTTTCCATCGGAATTTGACAGGCCCATATTCACGATAGCACATATCCATTCACTCATCAAACCGCCGTCTCGTGACCCATTGTGCAATCTCAGGGTCCTTCCAAGCTCCCACCGATCTCGGTTCTATATAAGTCTACGCCCTCGCTCTCCTCGTGGCCGACTTCTGAGATTTTGTCCCTCTTATTCCATTTATTTCGTCGCATTGGTAACTTGCCTATCATCACTAATTGAGGACCCTCCACACCTCAATTACCCCCTTGATTGCCCCCCTAAACCTTCCTCTTCGCGAATACAGCCCACATACACATTCACAATGTCTGGACGGACAGCACTACGTATCTCCCGAGCTGCGGCTCCCCTTCTCTCCAAAACCTCACGCACCCCTGTTTTCAGAGCCATCCCTGTTGCCCAGCGAGCATTCTCCGTGTCGGCCGTCCGATCGAAGAGCGATGTCGTGCAAGAGACCGAGATCCCCGTGTCAGTCTACTCTCCGGACTCCAAGGGCGCCGCGGGTTCCACGAGCGACCACTTCAGCATCCCCGTCAACCGCGATGACGCCAAGCCCAAGCCCTTCCCGCCGCAGGAGGATGCCGATGTCGTTCCCCTGACCAAGAAGGTCTTCCGCGACATGCCCCCAATGATGCAGAAGATGAGCGTAATGGACAAGGTTGTCGTCGTCACCGGGTAAATATGCACTGCTGCGAAAAATCGATCCGAAAGTGAAATGAATACTGATTTGCGATTTTAGTGGTGCGCGAGGTCTCGGAAACCACATGGCGCGGGCTTGCGCTGAGGCCGGTGCTAAGGCCCTCGTCATTTTCGACGTGAACCAGGAGCTAGGTGACGAGTCTGCTGCCGAGCTGCACCAGAAGACTGGTCTGCCCGTCTCGTTCTTCAAGGTCGATGTCCGTGACGGCGCCGCTATCAACGCTGCTGTGAATGCCTGCGTCGAGACATACGGCGCCCCCGATGTTCTCATCAACTCTGCCGGTATCGCCGATTCCAACATCAAGGCCGAGACTTACGACCCTGCCGTATGTGACATTTTCTATCTTTACTCTCCGCTCAAATCACACAGCAGGGCTAACTTGGAATAAATAGATGTTCCGACGTCTCATCGACATCAACCTTACGGGCTCGTTCCTGATGAGCCAGGCCGTAGGCCGGGCCATGATGGCGGCAGGCAAGCCCGGGTCGATCATCCTAGTGGCGTCGATGAGCGGCAGCATCGTCAACTACCCGCAGGAGCAGTCGTGCTACAACGCGTCCAAGGCGGGCGTGATCCAGCTGGGCAAGTCGCTGGCGGCCGAGTGGGCCAAGTACGACATCCGCGTCAACTGCATCTCGCCGGGCTACATGGACACGGCGCTCAACCGCGTGCCCGCGCTCGAGGCCCAGAAGAAGATCTGGAAGTCCATGACGCCCCAGAACCGCCTCGGCGCCGTCGACGACCTCAACGGCCTCTGCGTCTTCCTCGCCTCCGACGCCTCCGGCTTCATGACCGGCGCCAACGTCGCCATCGACGGTGGTTACACCTGCTACTAAGAAAAAAAGGCCCCTCCCCCCCCCCTTGAAAAGGGGAGAGAGAGAAACATAATCTAAAGCAAACCGGCTCTTTGCCATTTGCCAGTCGTTGATGTTAGTCTCCGAAGTGAGATATACAGATAGAGGTAGCTGCCGAAAATTATGCTGCGCACCGACGGCTTGGATGAACGTTTTGCGGCTCTGCTATTTAGCCGGCAACCGATTCCTTCGCTCCCCCATCCCTCCTATCTTTCATGCGGGGGCGACACGCACACGCATAACACACATATACATACATATATGTGCATATTCCTGATATCATTTGGGAATTCGCTTATGCACTCCACCCAACGCCCTCAGGCCCGACGCCAAACCAACAAAAACTTCCTTTTACAAACACCGCACACCGTCCACAACGCCTCCTAAGCAATTTCTGAAAATTTTCCACAATAGACATGGGGTAATATAGAGCAGGACCCCACGGGTCTTCGGCGCATAAAGGGGTCTGAAAAGACAAACACACAGGGGAAAGCGAACTTTTCTCGTCACATCAAGTCATTATCTGGCAGTTGCTTTTTTCTTTTTTTCTTAATTTATCATCTAGTCTTACTGGACTGAAGCCTTGTTCCTTTGCCTAATCATTTGCGGAAGATCCTATAGACAAGGAGAGCGGACCGGGGGGCAGGGGTTCTGGTTCTGGTTCTAGACTAGAGTTGAATTTTTGAGCGAGGAGGGGAAACCAAAATACTGGGGGGCAGATACCACGGTAAAGATGGGTTGTACTGATATAGATGGCCTCTGGTATAGAAGGGCTATAGAGAACGTTGTCTTACTGCGATGAATATCGACGATTAGAAACATTTAGTAAATTTCATTTGCATAGATGTGAAATGAATTTGTGCAATGAGGCTTAAGACATCGTCTTCTAAGAACTTGTACATCAATAGAGGGAACAGAGGTATTGGTTGAGAGGTATTAGTTAACAGGTAGGCAAACATTGAATGATCGAAGGATACGCTGCTACATGCACCTCCTTATCCTTACTCGAATGTCATCAACTAATTTCAAGTCCGAATATCAGGTATTAGCAGCTAGAGCTGCTTTGTTACCTCGCTGTCTGCATTTGCTGAGAGATGTACATGCGTAAGATATTCTCTAGTCGAGTCGCGCATGTGATAGCAAAGCTTTGTTTTAAATATGCTTCAGACTATCATATTAATGAAGAAGCTATCAACTGGCCCAACACGTTCAATCGGTAAGATACTTCTTCGTTCCAGTTACGCTAAGTATTCACACTCAAAGCCCAAAAAAATAGAACAGATCTCGACTCGACCTTTCATACAATCAAAGATGATAATTATTTAGTTAATTTCTCCAATCTTTCTTTCTTTTGACCTTCAATTCTTAATAGAGGAGCAGGTCTCACAACGGAACACAATCGCCGCTGCTAGCTATCTCAAGTACATCCGCGTGTCTAGTAGAATGGACCTCTAAATGGACTTCCCAATGGGATTGATCTGATCGCCCGAGGAAATGCGTAGGGTAGTGGTATCGTCTTGCTATGTACAAGTATACATATTTTTTTTTTAAAGGGGGAATCTCGCAGCTCTCGACGTCCGGTCAAATCGAAAAAATCATCGTCCTCGTGAGAAAATAGGTAAATAGAGGCGCGGCTTGAATCCCATCGCATGTTTCGGGAGGCCTGCTGCCCTGCACCAGGTGAGGTGTAATTCATAAACTGTCTGGAGTCTGCGACTATCCAAGTCTGCGGACACTTTAGTTTCCAGCTCGTAATGCTCAGGTCCTTATGATCCGAGTTATATCAAGCTAAATCGAATGGCTGGTGTTTCATTGGCCTTTCCGAGCCTTCTCCTGCTGTCGAGCTTCCCTAGCAGCACGGACTAGAGGGGATAAGGACCCTAGGTCGACACAACATTTCATGAAATCGTGCTAGTATGCGTCAGTTTCACAGCCCCCTAACCTGACTCAGGGAGATGGGCAGGCTTACCCGAAGGAGGTCGTGAGCACTTGCTCTTTTCTCTGGGTCCACTTTCAGAGCAAAATAGAGAAAGTCCCGAAACACGGCCGTTAGGTTTTGCTCATCCTTGATTTGCGGCGTACCGTTCGTAGCAATCAGCCACAAGGCACGGAGTGGAGATTCAGTCAAATATGGTGGTTCTCCCTCAATCATCTCGATTGCCATGATTCCTAAAGACCAAATGTCGACCTTTCGACCGTATTCTTTTCTGGTAACCACCTCTGGTGCCATCCAATATGGCGTCCCCACCATCGTAGTGCGCTTGTTATGCGCCTCATTGATCTGGGCACAGAACCCAAAATCAGCTGTACCAGGAGCATTAGCCCATTGATCACCCCATATATAGGTGTGCGAAACTTACTGAGCTTGATGCTACCCTCTAATGACAACAATATGTTGTCGGATTTGATATCTCGGTGTATGACGCCTTTCGAATGTAGATGTTGAAGACCTTTAAGTGTCTCTCTGCAGACCGACGCTATTTGGCCCTCGGTCATGATGTTGAAGGTAACCACGTCAGTAAGACTGCCGCCTTCCATGTACTCCATGATCACCCACAACTCGCCGCCGCAAAGATAGCTGTCTATGAAGTTGACGATGTTCGGGTGAACGCTTTCCTTCATCACGAGGATCTCGTTGATAATCAGGTCTTTCTTGGGCTGCTGCTCTAAATTCATCTGTTTGATAGCTACCAAACGATTTGAGCCTCTCTCATGGCCAGTGTAGACACCACCAGACGCGCCCTGCCCAATCTTGTTAAAATTCCTATAAATCTCCCGCGGGTCACCCTCTGAGCAAATTCTTTTCAAAGCTGCCGCAACATCTATGCTAGTGCTTTGTCGTGCCCTGTTACGAGGGCGTGCTTGTGCCGAAGGACCCGTGCGTGAAGGGCCGCCGGTGCCGCCACTTCCGTTGGCTTCTGGAGGTCGGCCGACCTGATGTTGCGTACCCGGGGCCATAGGCTGTGCTGGGGCCTGTCTCGTACTCTGGGATCTACCCAATTGGCCTTTCATCGCGGCCTGGGCTTGTGACATGGCCTGCTCCTGTTGCTGCTGCATCAGTTGTTGTTGGTAAGCCGCCTGCATCGCTGCGGAAGGTTGACCAGCAGGTGTATGGGGGTTGTGAGGAGTATATGGTGAGGACCCGTTGACACGAGAGTTCGACCTCGACCTATGTTCTTCGGGTAGCATAGGAACATTACCATCCTTGGGTGGCGGAGCGTAGGCAACGGCCGGCAAGTCTTCACCGGGCTGAGATATGCCGATGCCAGAGTCTTTGGCTGGGTGTGGCGACTGCGGTTGCATTCGTGTTTGCATTGAGACTGGAGGCTTCGGTGCTGGACGGGTGGGCTGCAGATTTGGATGGTCTTTGGCCGTATGTAGTGCTGGACTCTTTCCTGGTACAGGAACCGGCGGTGGCGCGCGGGGGTTTTCAAAGGTGCCTTCATTATTCACGATTGGAAATCTCGGACTTGCTGGTGGGCTTATCATAGGTAACATACCAGCATAGTTTGGCGAATACATGCCGGGAGACGTTGAATATCCTCCTGATGGGGTGCGCAGCTCTGGAGCTCTCACATCATGAAACTTCTCGAGGATCTGGTCCTCGGGGGGCTTCTCGGTTGTCTCCTTGTAGAAGGTTACGATGTCCGCAATCATCTGCGGATTTTCCCTTCGGGCATTCTCGGGAATACCACTCTCGTTGATTAGACGCTGCCATTCTTTGGGCAAACCCTAAGAAAAAAATAGCCCGAGTTAGCATAATAAAGACACATATAAGCAAAGTTCAAAGTAGCCCATGCAGCGAATGTTTAACCATGAAGTTGAGACGAACCGTAAATTGGCCGGTAGAACTATCGTATCCAACATGGGTGACATGAACTGGGTTCTCGGGTGCAGAGATGATAGGTTTCTTTGGCGACCCCACCAAGGTGCTCATGAGGCCTGAGAAACCAGACTTCTTCCTCAGGACACCGGGCCCTTTCAGCTCTTTGGACTCGTCGGAATAACGTTTTGGGGCAGTGACAGGAGCATCGTTGATGCGTACGGCGTGGGACTTCTCGGACATGGTGGCATCAGCCGCGGAGAAGCTGGCGGAATGGCGAAGTGGAGGACTCATGATACGTGGGTCGGGACTCGGATTGGATAGCGGGGGCGGTGGAGGGCGAATGGTACGAGGGGCTTGATACACTGCCGGTGCTCGGGCGGCAGCTTTGTCAAGCTGACTGAGAATTGTGTCGCCGTCGAAGGGGGCGCCGATAAAGTCCTCGGACGCTTGTGTGCGGAGGGGTCGTAGGGGTAGTTGTTGCGAGCCCGACAAACGCAGTGGTTGCTGGTTCTGGCTGGTGGACGTCGACGGAGCGGTGCTAACATCAATGCCGGTGCCGATGCCAATGCTCACGCCAGCGCCAGATGCCGCTGCGCCGCCGGCAGAAGTAATAGTGGCAGAGGGGAGCGTCGTGGTCGGCGAGGTGTGGAACGCAGCAGGCTGGTGAGAAGGGGAAAAGGTCGAAGGCAGGAACTCGCCGGGCTGGAGAGCGGGTGAAGTGCGGGTAATGTTGTTGCTGGAAGAAGGAGGAGGATGACGGGGCGATGAGTTGTTTGACGCGTTAGAGGATCTACTTTGGAGTGGAGCGCTTGGAGCTCGCCTCAGACTCGTGGAGCTCCGTTTGCTTTGGAGGGACTGGGCGTCAAAGCGCCCGTCGCTGTTGATGGAGTAGCTGTAGGCGTGCTGATACTGTGGCGGCGGCTTCTTGGTGAGTTTGCGACGTTGCGACGAGGACGAAGAAGCCTGGTGAACGGCAGAGCTGGAGGTGTCGCTATGGTTGATGTTGATGTTGTTGCTGTTGCTGTGGCTGTCCATGTCCCAGTCCATGGCTCTGTTAATAACCGCCTACCACAAAGGGCGGGGAGCGAGAGAGCGAAGAGGGGAAGACCAGACGAGAGCACCAGGTGGATTGAGCACACCCCGGCTACCGACTGTGGGCTGAATGTAGCGAAGGACGGCGTCTAACGGGTGGTAGTGCTGTCAGGTATTGTGTGTATGTACGTACAACAGCAGCAATAGGTTTGGTAGCAGCAGCAGCACCAAGCAGCCGTGCGTATGCGCCCAGGTATGTAGGTGAGATAATATTCACCCAGAGGAGACCAAAAAGATATTGAATATTATTGATAAAATGGGCTCACCACCCGCTTGGGCTTGGGCGACGATAGAACCTGGTACGCTACTGTACGGGAAGACGCTGGGGGCATTAGATGGGATGATGGGGGTGCAGGCTTTTTGCTTCCACATGCGCCTATTATCCCATTACCACTGCAATCTGGCTGGTTATGGTGGGCTGGTTACGGTACCGGCCGGTATGCAGCGACGGGTAAGCTAATCACTGTAGCCAAGGTAAAGAAAATGTCAAGGATGGGTGAGTGGGTGAGTGGGTGGTGGTGGCAGTAGTAGATCGTGGTGGGCAATTGGTAGTTGGCAATTGTTCCATGAGAGAGGGAGCGAATGTGCATGTGCAAGTGTAAGGTATGTGTATAGTACGGTATGCGTCTAGTATAACCCCGTGTGTGTCTGTGTCGCAACTTCAAATACCCGCATTGAAGAGAAGCCAGCAAGATTTTACTTTTATCTTGACACTTTTGGTCTGGGGTCGTGCCTTACTCGTTGTTGTGGTTGTACGTGTACATAGAAGACAGGTCCCGTATAGTATTGCCTTACCTACCTTAAGGTAACGAACGATGTGTAAGTAGTACCACTTAGACGCCCATGTCGGCATACTATGTAATAAACCGCACCACAAGAATGGAGAAAAGGGAATAGCACGAACTGTTGAAACACATAATAATACCTGAACAGTGGCATGCGACCCGCTATGTATACCGTGTTTGCTCCCCGAGTTTCCTATTTCACTCCTTTCCCCGTTGCTTCTTCGATCCTCGCCAGAAATATCACTCAAGTTCTTTCGAGACCTATCAAGCCTACCTATACACATGTCTATTAGCTGATAAAGCATGTAGACCACGCAAGCACGTGCGTCCTTCATGCCATTAAGATGACTCAATCGGGGCCTGATATCTATCTTTGAGATCAAATCGCACCTCCCAAACTGGATTTCCTAGCTAAGCCTACTCTTCCACTTCATCTAATCACCAGCAAGCAGAGCTTGGCAATGCAGAGTGGTAGTGGTGTAGAGGATGGTGACTGAGAGCGGCAGATGAGCCGCATAAAGCTAGCGGGATTATCTAGAAAGTGCTGGTGTTCTCAATTATCAAGAATGCCTATCGGTGACTGCATGTGTATATTCATTCGATCCAGTTTTTTTAAGATATGATCTGCTCGGATCAAGCACCCCGTGCATATACTCAAATTAGAGGACTAGAGTCACCACCCCACCAATGTGTGCTTTGTTCATTGTACGCAGTTCATGGTACGATGTTTACACAACCTACAAGCTAGATTTATACACACGCTTAGCTAGGTACCTAGGTATGCATGTATGAATAGGTTCACATGTAACGGCGCCTAACTAGTGACACATCGCCCAATACGAACCACTTTTATACATTGGCAGTTCGTACCAAAGCAGCTGTAACGGAGTATGTATGCAGAAGTTTGGGACTGCATTAGAAAATGCAGTAAGGGTTTAGCGACTCCCTACTTACAGTGACATCCGTCGATCAACACTCTGTAGCCTGAGACAATATTCTGCTGGTCTTGGTGCTCTGGCCTGCGAAGTTGAATTGTGAGTTGACTGCGCTTCTAGCCATTGAAGAAATATTAAGTCGTTTCAAAATTTCACTTTTGTCGACTACTTGTATTATGATGGATGTTTATTTAATTTCGTTACGACGAAGCTTCTTTAGGGCCCTGAATAAAATAGCAAGATCCGTTCTAGTGCGCTAGGTGGCTTACATATAAGCCAAGGACAGATGTCTGCATATTCTTTGTTACTCCTATGGATCCGCTAGCTATCACCAAGAATTAGGACGCTATCTGTGATGACGTTGTCCCGGCTATATGGAATCTATACCCCCAAAAATCTTGGCTGAGAGTCCCACAAGAGAGAGCTCACTCAAGATGGCAGCACCCCGACGAGGTGGGTGCCATTGATTTCGTCGTAGGCGCGCATTGAGTCTTGAGAATGACTAGACAAGCATACGCACCTTTGAAGCGTTTCATTCGGGCATTATTGCCTCGTATTCTGTACTCTTACTATTCACTACGTATATTCAATAGCTCTCTGCCTTTCCGATATTCCAACAAGGCTTAGGCTAACTATGACCTTATACGATTTTCGATAATGGTAGCAGTGAGCAAGCGATCACCTTTTCAACGGCATAATGGTTAGTCCTCACCAAGACTCCCGAGGAATTTTGTATGGAGCTATAAATGAACTTTTAGCTGCACAGATTGAGCGCTCTCGGTCGTTGGCGGCGCTTCTTAGTCTTAAGTGTCAAATCTGTTTCAGGCGCCGCCGGACGGTATCAAATAGACTACGACTGGCGGCTGAAACTTCACACTGCTCTATGTTCCTTGTTGATGTAAACTGAGATATAGGCTCAGCATAAGCCTTATCTGCTGTATTTGATACAAATCACCTAACTCCTCTACTCTTCGCGTTTTATATACCTGACGTTACTACGGGTAGGTGTGCTATGCTTATTTATAATTCTTTCAGTACTCCTTCTTGCTAGTACGTCGCAACTCGGTATGCCGGCTCGAGAACCATCATCTCGATTATCTTGTTGGTGTTCTTTATGGACTTAACCATGTCTTTACCAGAGCGTCGTCTTCGAACTGCATCAACCAAAACGGGGGCTGGCCAAACTAGATACAGATAGGCGGTGGCCTATCTGATACCTATACTATACTTTACCTACATAGCAAGTGTGGCGCTTCATCGTGGTATGCATAAGACTCTGGCTGCACGTGGCTGGACTCATTGCGAAAAAGCAGTTGTCTTGAGTATATTCCTGTGAAGCTTCCAAATGGTGCTGCAACGTTAGTTGCTAGCTAAGCTTTTGCCCTTGTTCTTGACTACTTTATTCCGGTTCGGGTCGTCATGATGCGGCCGTGTCTTCGCCCTTTCACGTCAAGTATCAGGATCGCGACTGACCCTGACACTGCAGGCGCGCTGCCTATGAGCTAGCAGTCGCGACGCGGTATAAACGCCCGAAGATTGGACGAGGATATACACGCTCGGCAAATGGCAGCCTACGACCTTCGTGACGTGCAGCGATAGGCTCGGAGATGGCTACGTGCACACGCAGGTCGTCTGCATGACGACTCAGTTTAGATTGCGATGTGTCGACAGCGAGGCAGTCAGCAAGGCTTTACCCGCCCGAGGTGTCATCAAGGCGATCTCCTTGCGTCGCCAAGTCTCCTCTAGAGCACCAGTCGTTAAGCTCGGTCCCATAATGTAACAGTATCTATCCCTAAGACGACGAGTACGAGAGACCGCATTCAAACTTGCTCCTTATACTTCATTTGTCAACAAAGGCTATCTCCCTGGACTCTTCTATCGAAAAATGGAATAGTAATTATCGGCGGCTATTGAGAGCCAAGCAAAGCGCCTGATGGTGACTTTCGGAGATAGCGTTTAAGTCTGTCTAAATGCTCCGCAAGGTGTTTCGTAAGAGTAATGTCCAGTTGGATTCTGTAATATTTTCCCAATAAGTCGTCTACCCGTAAGGCATATGGCTTTGTTAAGTTGCTCGTCCCATTAGCTTGTCCAAGTAAGAACTTGATGCGTCACTCAAGCTCTGGCCCTTCCCTTCCTTTACCTTTAAAGGCATTCGAGGGTTGTTGACCTGCGAGTTTGCATGAGTTCCAAGCCTGAGCGGCGAGGTATACAAGGATTACTTTTTAGAAGAGAACAAAAAAGGGAGAAACTCCCAATAGCCTCTGGGATGCTACCGCCTATTATCCTGTGAGTCGCTCTCAAGGATAATACGAAAGAAGGTAGGAAAGCCACTAGCTAATGTCGTCTTTCTTGCTGATGAAGAAATGTAGTAAGGCGATTCGTATCCACCTCTGTGGCGTTTCGAGCTTCTCCTCAACAAAATAGAGTACCTGGGTTAAGCACCTGGGTTCAGCTGTCTGTCTCCAAGTCTCCAAAGCTTGAAGGCGGGGCAGCGGGGCAGTGGGGACACGAAGGCATGAAGCTCACTAACAATTCTCTAGGCCCACCGAGCCCCCTTCCCTCCTTTCTAGGGTAGCTTATCGGAGGAAAAAACTTAGCTACCGATATATAGGTACTTTTGGATTTTGGTCGTATTGGTCGCAGCGAACACTCAAACCCAAATCGAGGCTAGATCAGCTAGATCATTGGGAGACGGCAGTGCGAGGTGGAGACCATATTTTCTGGTCAAACTTCCACCTCACCCTTTCTCGAAGCATCTGGTAAGAATAGTGTCCAGTTGTCGTTTATCGTGACGCTTGCCATTCCGCCTTCTTCTCTCCTGACTCCTATTCTCCTCCTGGCGGAATCTCGCAAAGGAACCGCCATCTCTCTTGTGCCATAGATACGCCCATCTTCTCCATCACGAAGCAGATCTGATCCGCTGTGCAACATGTTCTAGCTTGCCTTACAGCTCCATCTCCATCTCCATCTGCCATCCCCCACGGTATCGGTACTACTTGTTCACGTGCAATTCTTAACTTGTCTCCCTGTCACTGCTCAACTTGATTGTTGAGTAAGTCAATTGGAAGTTTTACGGCTGTTTCAAGTTCTCTATATAGACCAAGGTGAGTTTTCATTCACCCTCCCTCGCGTGCTCAGTCTTCCGACATCAATTACCCACCGTCATGAGCCCTCGTAGATCCTTTTTGTCAACTTCAACGCCTTGCTGTTGAGAGAGACTACTAACCAATCACACTTGGTCTCTTGCTCATATGTTGGTTACAGATTATCTGAAACAATGGCTTCCGAAGAAGGTTCCGCTGCCGCCCGGCTTCTTCAAAAGCACACCCAGAATCCTCTTCAGGCTTCCGTTGAGGATGCGCCCGACGACGAAATCAAGCCTCCATCTACTTCCGAGGCCCCTACTGATTCTACCTGGGCACCCACTGTGTCTGCTAAAGCCGCCGGGAAACAGCCTGCCAAAGCTTCGACTCCTCTCGACACTCAGTCGCACGAAGCCTTCCCTGAGCTTGGTGTGCCCAAAACGACTGCCCCTAAGACCAGCTACCCTCCTATCTGGGCCGGCGCCAAGGGCGGAGTGAATGGCAACGTGAATGGAACCTCCTGGTCGGCCAATGGCACTCCTCGTACATCAACGCCTGCGTCCGGAATTGCAACTCCGACCGGCGTGCCTCCGTCCATGGCGATACCTGGTCGTAATGTGGAAACAATTATGCTGCCTTCGTCCTCGCTCCTACCCCGTGCTCAGTTGAAACGTCCGATCCCAGACATTGTGAAAGATATCAACCGTAAGTCCAGGGCGGTGATCACCATGGCTACGGGGCCAGGTGGCCAGCTCAAGTTCGAAGCTTCTGGTCCTCAAGACAAGGCTCAGCAAGCTTTGCGCGACTTGGTGTCGCAAATTGGTCGTAAGGTGAGTTCTAGTGATATCACTCTTCTAAATTACTCCCAGTTGTTGTGTTAGAAATGCTAACCTCTGTAGGAAACTGCCACAATCTCAATCCCACAGTCTTCGAGAGCGCACATCATTGGTAAACAGGGCGCTACAATTAAGTCTATCCAGGAGAAATCCGGCGCAAGGATACAAATGCCCAAGATCGACGAAGCTATAGCCACCGCGGATGATGATGATGATGCTATGATCGACGTGGTCATTGAGGGCAATACCCACACTGCGGCCTTGGCTCGTCAATTGATCGAGAAAATCGTCGGAGAACGTTCGGCCAACGTGAATACAAGAATGAAGTCTATTCCGGCCGAATTTTACCCTTTCATTGCCGGTCCGAATAACAGCCTCGCACAGGCTCTAGAGACAGAACACGGTGTCCAGATTCGAATACCACCACATCTGCCGTGGGCGTCTCAAGTGCCTCAAATGCCAGCGTCTGGACAACGGCCAACGTTCGCTCCCGCTCCCCACGATGATCACATTCAACTCGCAGGCGACCGGGCTGCTGTCCAGGCTGCGAAAGCCGCGATCGAGCGCCGCGTACAGGAACTTCAGAATCAATTGCATATGGATCAGATAGACATTCGCCATGGAGCCCACCAATTCATCATTGGAGAACGCGGCGTACCGTCGGATGAATTCTTCGCCGATACCAACTGTGTTGTGATCCTGCCTAGTGAGGCTGGTATTGATACCGTAACGGTGGTTGGTCCAGCAGATGATGTGTCTAACGGCCTGGATAAGGCTATGGAATTGGCTACGCAAGTGCATACGTCAGTCTTCAATGTCGCGAAACACCATAGTCATACCCCGGGAGGCGAGTCTGTCTACACCCGAGACTTAGCTCGCTATCTCCGGCACAGAAAGGAGATTGAACGTCTCGAAAAGCTGTACAAAATCAACATCAACACCCCGTATGCACAGGGGATAACCAACCCTTGGGAACTATACGCCCGGGAAGGGAAAAATGCCCTTAAGGCACAGAAAGAGATGAGCTCTATTGTCAATAGTCACCCACCTTCCCGACTAGCAACAGTTTCTGTCGATCCGTTCTTCCACTCTTATTTGCGAAGCGATATTAGACCCAGGGTTCAAGATTCATTCGGCGTTCATATGGTTATTCCAGATGCTTCGGAGGCTGAACTACCGGTCCTCTTAGTGTTTGAGGGACCTGAGGTTGGAGGAGACTCGTACGAAGTTCCACAAAAGGCTCCCACGGCTGCAGAGCTTCGCACTTTCCAACAAGGACTTCGAGAAGCTAGAGATCATATTCTCGATCTAATCAACAAGCAGGAGAAAATCGACACAGCTACTCTTGAGGTGCCTATCAAGTAAGTTTCTATAAGGCATTACGAGTCATTCATATTTTGCTAATTATATTTAGGTTCCAAGATAAACTGCGAAAGTTCATCAAGAAGGAGCAAGATGCGACAACTCGTGCTGCTGGCGATATTCCGGTCCGTGTCAGTGTTAAGGGCACGACCGTGACTATGCGAGGTCCTGCTTCAAGTGTCAAGTCTCTTGCCGACAAGGCTACTGCTTTTGTAGAGCAGGAGAAGGAAGATGACAAAGAACGCGGCTTCACCATGAAATTTGATTTCCCCCAGAAATTCGCTAATCATCTTATCGGCAAGGGTGGAAGCCACATCAATGAGTTGCGTGAGAAGTTTGACGTCGATATTCAAGTCCAAAATGGCGAGGTCGAGCTCAAAGGCCCCAAGGCGAAGGCTGAGCGAGCTAAGGCACATATTAATTCACTTGGTCGGCAATGGGCCGATGAAACTTCTCACAGCCTCAAGATCGAACCTCAATTCCACAGAGAGCTCATCGGTGCGCAAGGCAGCCAAATTCTCCGGTTGCAAAACCGATATGGCGTTCATATCAACTTCCCCAAAACGGCGAGGCCTGCTAAGGATGATGAGTCAATAGCAGACGTCGCAAGCGAAGCTGGTAAGCCACGGCGACAGCAGGGACCTGATGAGGTCACAATCAGGGGACCCAAGAAGGGTGCTGATGAAGCTCGGGACGAAATTTTCTCTTTATACCAATACCTTAAGGAGAACTCTTTTACTGGTACTGTTACAGTACAACAGAAGCAGCTGCCATCTCTGATTGGTTCTGGTGGTGCTGCTATGGATGAATTGCGTCAAGCTACCGGGGCGAAGATTGACATACCTAATGACCGAAACCAGGCGCCAGATGCCATGGTTGAAATCTTGATTAAGGGTAGCAAGTCACAAGTTGCTGCAGCTAAGAAGATCCTCGAGGAGAAGAGAGCCATTTTCGATGATACCATCTCCAAGACTCTGGAAGTGGACCGAAAGTGGCACAAGAACTTAATTGGACCTGGAGGTATGATACCAGTTTAAATATCCTCTAGTAAAGTTACTAACGCTGAGATAGGGTCAACACTTCGTGATATTGTCATTAAAGCTGGCGGGCCAGAGGATCGACGTCTCCAGGCCCGTACCGTCCAGTTTCCCAAGCAGGATGCGGATGGCAATGGCATCAGAATCGAGGGACGCCAAGATGTCGTGGACAAGATCGCTGCTAGCATCGAAGCCTTTGTGTCACAGCGAGAAAATCAAGTCACAGAAACTCTTGATGTACCAGTTGAGAAGCATAGGACCCTTATCGGCCGAGGCGGCGAGGCGAAACGACAGCTGGAGTCTCAATTCAATGTCTCCATCGATATTCCCCGGCAAGGAAGCGGGTCGACAGTGGTGAAATTAGTTGGTCTACCTACAGACGTTGAGAACGCCAAACAGCATATATCATCCATGGTCAAGGAGTCGCAAGGCGAAACTCTCCAAATTCCTCGGATGTACCATAATGCCATCTCAGAGAATGGTCAATTCTTCCGCAGACTTCGCACTGATCACAAGGTCACGGTGGACCATGCTGGCCAGGAACCCCCGCCCAAATCAAAGGCTACAAATACCCGAGCTAACACCGGCGCTCTCCCTCTTATCACCGATGACGCGGAGTCGGCTGCCGATGCACACTCTTGGACTATTGTTGATACGGCTTCGTCTGAAGAAGGTGACATTCCTTGGGTCCTGAAGGGTAATCAGGATAACATTGAAAGGGCCAAGAAGGCCATTGCCCAGGCCCTTGAGCAGGCCCAAAAGAACAGCAGCACAGGTTATCTTGTCCTCCCAGACCCATCGACCTACCGTCTCGTCATTGGCACTGGTGGCTCCAAGGTCAACGCAATTCGGAAGCAGAGTGGTTGCAAGATCAATGTCCCACGTGACCAAGCTAAGGACGAGGCCATTGAAATCCTAGGTTCTAGAGAAGGCTGCGAGAAGGCTAAGGACCTGATCCTAGAGGCTGTCCGTGAGGGACAGGCAGGACGAAGAGAGTAGGCGACCTGAGTCTAGTGGAGAGGAGGGATCTGATTGATCGGTAGTTCTCTTCATCTTTCTTAACGGTAATTTGTATGAACATGTCCGATGATCGATGGAGGGAGGGGATTGAAAAACATGGGAAGGGAGGGGAGAGTGCGGAGTTGCAGAAGAAAATGACACCGCTCGGCTCTAAAATCAAATTTGATCTCTGTAGAAATCATTCCAAAACCTGACTAAGTACCTAGTGTAAACAGGTCGAAACAAAATATCAATTACTAGTAGTGTAGTTTCTAAACTAGGCTGACTCAGATAAGATCGAAAGACACAGCTAACATCAACTGGGGGGGATATTATCTTTACTTTTATCTCCTTAGCTACCTTATACATAGCCCGTTTTAAGAAAAAGCACTCCTTTCAACACTCCGCCGTACGCCCGGCTATATGCCTGGGCCATGTTGATGAGAAGCCATGTAAAGGTCCAGTTACCCTAATAGTACAGAGGTACAGTAGCGAATAAATTGGAACGATCCTAACAGGCAACTTGTCCAGGACCAGTTTCCGATCCCAACTTGTCTGTTCTGCCTATCTTATCGCTTGAGCCCCTTTCTCCTTCCAAACGCCTGGGTATTCCCTACAGATAGACTGTTGATGATGAAATACGAGATTAATCCCTCCCCTGGCCTCCCTCTTCCTTCCAGATTGGCAAAGTGGTACTATCTAACGTTCTGCTTTCTTGCTCTTAGCCGTTTATAAAGGAGCTATGCCATAGCTAGATCATCGTTCTTCATATTATGCATTACTCATGAACACACCACGAAAAGGCACTTAATCATCTGTTTGAACGAGCTGCAGAAGCGAGGTGATATATCCAGCCTATTATGGAGTCAAAAATCAGCCAAAACTGCAATTTTACACATATTAAGCCCGAGGAAGAAAAAAAAAAAACCGATGTGACTTACCAGAGCTTTGTTCTCTGTCATGACCTCGAAAAGTCGGGCCATGACGGGGCGGAACAGCTTCTCGTTCCACCCGCCGCCCTCGCCGCCCATCTCGTGCCTCTTCAGCAGCTCTTCCTCAGACTCGGTCTTGACAACGTTGCGTGCAATGTTCCGTAGCACGAGCACCGCGCTCAGCGGGATGCCAGCCGCCTGTTCGATCTTGGGATTCCGCTCGTCACGTGTGACAACCGTCTGCTCCCACGTGAGCGTCATGGTCTTAGCCGGCGTGATGTATGATTTCCGCTGTCGCTTGGCCGTGTTCTCGGAGGCGTCTTGTTGCAGCCGTTTTTGTGCGGAGGGGATGTGAGTCTTGATGTGACGTGTGAGTTCCGCGAGCTTCAAAGTTCTCGGTGTAGGGTATTTGACGCAGTCGAGCCAGTCGCAGGATGTTGTGACTTCCTTGTTTTCAATCTTGCCGTCTTCTGCGATGGAAATGTCCAGGTGTGCGGTTAAGACGTGACGCCACATCTGTTCACCACCTAGGAAGAACTGGTTGCACCGCTTTGAGAATGCGCCTTTGACTACCTGCCACTGGCACCGCGTATACTCCTCTTTTGTCTCGTAGTTCATTGGTGACGTTCGAGCGCGGATGCCCTCTATTATGAAGCGCTGTACCTCACCCGGCCCACGAATGATCTGGGCTCGAGCATTGACAAATACGTGACTAACGTTTCTAATAAAGTCGGCTGCACTCAACGTATTCCTCATGCCACCTGCCAATGCCCCAAAGGATCCCTGGTATGCCTGCCATATGGCGATTTGCGTGATGTGAGATTCTGCGTCTTCCTCAAACAAGCTCTGCAGCCAGTGAAAGCACCTTTGAGGCTCGTCGGTATTCGTCAATTTTTCGTGGAGATCAAGCGGTAGAGGAGGTACATCCTCTGAACATGGCGCCTTCGTTTCTGGTTCAAGAATCTTCTCTTCCTTTACTCGCTTGGCTCCATGTGCTAGCAGTCTGACGAGGTGCGGCACAACATTCTCCATGTTAACAGCCTTTAGGAGACTCTCAACATTCGCAACCACCGCCGTATACTGATAGAGGAAGTCCAGACAAGCATCCATCAGTTCTTCGTCATTTAGCAACAACCAATTCATAATGTTCTGCAACACTATAGCAGGTACATTCTGCAGCTTGTTGGTCGCGTCTAGATTCATCGATATCCGGCTAATGGCACGCAAAGCCGTCAATATTGTTCCACGATCGGAAGAATCTAGCTGCGCCAGCAAAGTCTGATACAGTGGATCGCTCGAATCCAATAGGAGCCAGGGTGTAACTTGCTCAGCAATATCAAGGGCGAAATGTTTGATTTCAACCAACATCTCTAGGTTAGGCAAATGAAGGATAATGCAAAGAAGGTCCTTCAAAGGATATACCTCGGCCATATATACTGCGTTCTCGACAAGCATAACCATATTCCTCATAGTAAGAAC
Source organism: Xylariaceae sp. FL1651 (assembly GCA_025201745.1). Taxonomy (NCBI): domain Eukaryota; kingdom Fungi; phylum Ascomycota; class Sordariomycetes; order Xylariales; family Xylariaceae; species Xylariaceae sp. FL1651. Next base: position 88,763 of record MU624238.1, on the reverse strand, counting down.
AGCTTCAGTGATGCGAAGGAGACGATCTGAAAGTTCCGCAGGCTGCATATGATCTAGGATGATCTTCGGTGAAAGGTTCTGGATACGTTCCAAGATATCATGTGTTCCATCTAGCCCGTCTAGAAGATTGGGATCTGCACTGTCTTGGTCACCAGAGTAGGAAATATACCAATCGACATCGTAGAAAAGACTGCCAATTTCCAGAGCTTTTTCAATAAGGCCCTCGGCCAATCCTACAAAAGATTCGAATTTGTACTTATCACCACGCTCAAACGATATCTTAACGAGATGATTTAGTGCAAACGCTTGCTCAGCCGGGATGCCAGATCGAAGGGACTGCAGGCATCTTGTATAGATATTGGGACCATCAAACCCGGCTGGTAAAGTCAGCAACGTGTGGCTAGCATTATAAGAGAAAAACCTACCAGGAGGTATGGCTGTCCGTACCGGACCTTGTACGTCACCGAATCCAGCTGCAGCTGCTTGCATCTTCAGCAATCGCTGCCGCTTTGCGAACTCTACCGGGTTATTTCCTGGGGTGTGCACCGGGCGGAGAGCTACAGAAATCGGCGGGCGTGGTTCGAAAGGATCTCCCAAGCGGGAGGCAGTCTCATGGTTTGCCGGGGTGAAGGAGCTTGAAGCCCCCCGCAATGCGGCTTGTTGGGCTTGGATGACATGCAGGGGGTTATTAGGGTTGTGTTGCTGAGAAAGGTTGTGGTGGTTTTGTTGGGTATGATTTCCTTGGTAGTTGTTTTGCGTTGCACTGGAAGTCGGTGTGCCGTGTTGCGAAGAGGCGTTCCGTGTCTGTCGGCTGGGTCCGGTGTCAGGCTGAAATGGAACTCGCTGCGGAGGGGCCTCACGAAGACGGCCGGAAGCTCTATTCGCGGATGTGGGTGTGCTTTCGGCCGGTCGCTCGTCCCTCGTGGGCGTTTCCTCACCGGGCCGTCTAGCAGAGAGCTTGAAATTTTCTACCGTTCGGGTGAGGACTGGGCCATGTTTACTGGCGCAGGACTGCTGCTCAAGGATCTCCTTCGGGGGAGGCTCGCGGCCGTACTGGTCTTGGATCCAGTAAGCAGCGAGATATCGGTAGAAATCTTGCTTTAGCTGGAATGACAGCTGGCCCATGCCTTTGTTATCGGCATAGTACATGCCTAGTTGGCCGGCAAGGGCTCCCCAGGCCTTTTGGACCTTGTTTAACTCGTCATAACCTCCCTTCTCGATGACAGCTTTGTATAACCTCAGAAGATCGACATTTACATGACCGTGCATGGTAGGAAGCCTAGGCTCGGGTTCGAATGAAGTACCGCGCTTCTCGTGGAAGGCAGTTAATTTCTGAATAAATTCGGTGTATTCTGGGGTTCGATTGATCTCATGGACAAAGACCTCCTTGCCCCCAGGCCCACGAGCCGGAGCCATCTTGGATTCGGGAGAAATGCGCAGTGACTAGCCAGAGCTGAAGTCGAATAGGACGAGAACAGGCGGACGAAGAGCGGCAGGATACACAGCGGCAGCCAGTGCAGAGGCAGAGGCTGTACTACACCACGAGCGATTAGCTGAAAAAGTCGCGACAATGGTGACTGTCGCTGAAGTAGAAGTATATGCGATTGAAAACGAAGAGCTCGTGGTAAAATCGCGGATGGCAGGTGTTGGTTGCGTCGATGGAATGAATAGCTGCGTTGCGGGCGTGCGCCGTAGGGGGGGCTGCAGATCGTGTCGCCAACAGCAGAAGTATCTGTTAATCCAAGTAACGTAGTGGCATAGGGCAATTCTGCGAGCAGAATCGCGGTAGGTGGAAAGGAAGCCGTAAGAAGAACTGCGCGTATCGTGGCTTCTGAGGGATGCGATGCTCGTCGCATACAAGCTACGACCAGCTAAGCTCGTACAATGATTTACTAGGAGTCGCGAAATTCATTCTGGAGTCGTGTTGGCCGTAAAGGATTAGCCTGTGCAGATGCACGTACGCACAGACCATTTTGATACTAAGTTGTGGTAATGCATTTTTAATACATAAAGCTTCTAAAATAACAATCATGGATAATACATACATATACCCCTTGCATGACAGGGGCTATCTCTGTAAGCCGTATGGAATGACTGCGTCGAATATTGTAGAGTGGGCCAACTCACTGACTGGGTCTTACGCTACGAAAGCTTAAGAATGATCAATCGAAGGCAGGAACCTCGGTCGTTGCGCATACATGTTTTACAAGATATGTAAGTCGTAGGTCGTAGGTACGTAGGTAGGCGCATCTAGCGAAGGCCATTGTCTGGCAGTTGGAAAACTTACAACGTAGACACTACAGTCCTTTTCGCTCCACTACTTCCACTCTGCTACCAGGCATCTCCTCCATCATCGCCAATCAAACCCGACTCATTGAATACGTTTGTTGTGATATATGTCTTCCTTTATGTTTATAATACCATGTGGTGCTGAATGGTTCCGTCGTTCATCGCGTAGCCAACAACAATTACGCCCACAATGCAGCCAATGTTCGTATACAGATCCCAGGCACAGTCACAGCCTCTACTCCCATCGCAAATCCACCCTTCTTTCCGTAGTCCTGTGCCAGAGAGCCACATTCAGGCGCAAGGCCCAAGTCGGATAACTACCCCAAGGTTGTCTCCCCTTCCACGATCACCAGCACCTATCTTCTCAGCCAGGGGTAGGTCCATCCTTCTGCCAGCACAGGGCCAGTATCAAGCACAGCACCAAGCCCATCCATACTTTTCTACAGAGCCAGCAGCGAGAGGATATCTCCCCCAGCGAACATGGAGACCCTCGAGACACCCTGACCTTGAGGAACCAATAGTCCCGTTACGACAACAATTCTCTGTCTCTAATGATGTCAGGGACAGCAACAGGCCTGTTCCCTTACAACGCATCAACCCAGGGCGCCCCTACTCAGTCTCATCTTATTACACGCAGCCATCCCGAAACATTAATATTTATGAAGCTAGCCAGATCGCACGACCAGCCACTATATCCAATCCTGGCACGCAAAAGCAGCCCGCCCCTTATCACCCTGATGGAACACCTCAGTTCGATGAAACGCAAGGCCATCTAGAGTTTCCGGTACCAGTACCGACTAGCACAAGCAGCACTGACTTTATAGATGAAACCATTCCTCTCCCACGTGCTCTTCCTTTCTTAGAAGGAAGACAAGCAAAGAGACGGGCGGAAACCTTGGAGAGTCGAGTAGAGGCTGCAAATGAAAACTCTTCACCGAAGGCAGCTTTTGCTGCTATACAGCTGAAAGCTCGGCGTACTAACGAGAAGACATCTTCGTCACCAAAACCAACTAAAGGAAAGAATACTTCAGCGCCGCAGTCAAACCCCACGGAAAATTCAACGAGCGGTAAGGCCGACAAGGGCTCAAAGCATTCGAACAGTGCTTCCGCTGTCCTATCCACAGTTTCTAATCCGTCCAAAAAGATCAAATTAGTTGGGAGGTATGCGAGTCATACACCACGCGCCACTTTGGTGCAGGAGATTGGGGCTTTGAGATCCAAAATATCAAACAAGCAAGCATCTCAGGGCGTTCTACCTAGTCATGCGTCCCAAGTTAATGAGCACCATGAAAGCAGTAATGAGAGTCTGGATCATGTTACTGACGCTGTGAGTGCCGGTGGAATACAAGCAGATAATTCACAAGCAAAGCAGCTGTCCCAAAGACACCCTCTCGAGGCCAACCTGGAACTAAAATCTATAGAAACAATTGTTACTACCAGTTCCATCCCCAAAAATTCCTGCACTACCCCTTCTGACTTGAACCCCCTCGGCCAGCGAGAACAAGAATCTGACACTGAGATTCCTCGGCGGTTACGTCCCGCTAATATCTCGACACTTGATAATCACTTGAGAAAAGTTTCCGATGTTCTAATACCTTCGGTAATGAAAAGAACGGCATCCCAAGCTACGACTGTGTCAACAGTGAGCACAGAGGCACCGCCCTCCTCCGCGAATGAAAACATCCTGAAAGCAGAAGACGTCTTTAATCCAATGTCAAAGATCGACGAAAAGATGGCGATAGAACAAGATATAGACTATATAGTCAAAACCCGTTTTCAAACAGGGGGAATTGGCATGCTAGAGACTATGGGTGCCGAAATCCTAATTAGTATGACAGCGAAAGATAAAATCCCTTTCGACGACAATCTTTTCGAAGCAGTTAAAGCGATATTGGATTGATTAAGACGAGAGAGCATGTAACATGACGAAATAATCACAGATGTGTGCAGCTGCTGTGCTATTTGATTGGAACGAGGAATGTTACCTTGATTTTGTTGCGATGTACATCGGGAACCAGTAGAAGAATCGTGGTTTAAGTTGGTGGGAGATTTCAAATCTATGTCGTTGGCTAAGCCTACCTACATTAATCTTGGGAGATCTGTTCAAATGGAGAGAATTCATTCTAATCGCTTCACTAATACGTCATGTAACTAATCACAAGAAGGATGAAACATGCTCATCACGTTATAGAGTCTATGTGAAATACGGATAAATACCTTTTCATTCTGCTGGAGATTATGTAAAGAGAAGAACTGATATACATTCATCTCCCTGTAGCTAATTCCATACACAACGCCGGAAATCCATCATCCGGTCTGCCTGCCTATTTAACTCCTAGCTCAGAAAACCCCAGCTTATCTGTAACGTCCTTGCAGTCATGATGAGCAATACGCTGCCGTCACGGACCCCTTCTTCATGTACTTCACATGAACTCCTCGTCCTCCGTCTCATCCGCATCCACGGTGTCCGCATTCACTTGTGCCCCCGCGTCGCCCGAAACCGTAAGCGCAAGGAGGTCGTTGACAAGCTCCTCGCTGCGACTCTTGTTCTCCTCTAGTCTCCTGGCGAGAGCCGCAGCCTGACTCCTGCTGGCGGCAAGATTGGCTTCGAAGCCTATCATTTCCGCTCTCCCGGCCACCGTCGTGGCGGCGGCGGCTGCGGCGGCGGCGTTTTCGGTAGCGGGGGCGCTTGCGCTGCGAACCTGCACTTTCACCTCGCCCGGCACGCCGTCGACGCGCACGGTCTGCGTTATGGGCTGCCCGTTACCGGGTGGAGGCCGGATGCCGGAGTTTTGGTTTGGGCCTCCTTGGTTCTGGTTCTGACTGTTGGCGCTGACGAGGTTTTGCAGGAACGCTGCGGCGTCTGGCGACCCGTCCATGAGCCACTTGAGGCAAAGCTGCGTGCGCTCGCGGCAGAAACGGTTATTGTCGTCGTACAGGCAGCAGTTGAGTAGTGCTACTATGCCGTTGTGCTTCACGATCTGAAGCTGCACCGTTGGGTTGCCCGGGGAGCTTTGGCCTGGTGGTGGCTGTAGTAGTGCTGCAAGGATGGAGAGTACCTGGCCTTTGATGCCGGCCCAGGGGAACTCGTGGGGGGGCTCGGATAGAGGTGGAGGCGGAGGCGGTGGTGGGGGAGGGGGGTTGCTGGACGAAGATGGCTGTGCCGTGGACATGGAGGTAGAGGTTGTTGTAGCGACATCGTTGCGTCGGGCGACAGGGAAAGGGGCTCTCTCGACTGCGAGATCAAGGCCTTCCAGAAGCTTTAGGAGATCGTAGACAGTGTCGTAGTCGATAAGATGTTGACGCAATGGATATATATCGGCGATAGTGTAGAGAAAGTCTAGGAACTGTACGAGGCCGTCCTTCGCCCGCTCGAGATCCCAGTTGTCTACTGGAAAATCGGCTGGGTCAATTGTACCTGTGCGAACTTCACCCTGGATCCGCATCAAGGCGATGCATTCTGGCGCAATACGATTGCGGAAGGTTGTATAGAGGCCATGTAGCATTCGACTCAGCCGGAAGTCGGGATTCGCAAGACGACTCTCAGGGTTTCCTTCGGGGTCGGGGTCTGGATTGTAATTTTTAGAAGGCAAGAATGCGGTACGCGCCAAATAGGTAATGAGACGTAGTAGAACAGTTTGTGCAGGTGACATGATATCTTTAGGACTTCGAACCGCTTCCCAGGCATGGTGTATAAGGGAGCTCTCATGAAGCGCCTGGACAATCTGGCTGCTGATCTGAAAGATGAGAGACTGTTCGTCCTTTTCCCAAACAGCGATGAAAACAAGCATTTCTCTTAGTAGATTCCTACCACATTCCGTGGCCATCATGATGCGACATCGAGCCTGTTGTAAACTCTCGCCATGTCGAGTAAGTCCTGACCCCGCAGAGTCGAGTATGCATGATTTTATAATCATGTGCAAAGCCTCTATCTGTTTTGGGTCAAGAATATTTGGCACCTCGGTTAGAAGACCTGTCATAGGCCCTTCGCCGTAGGAATCATCATCATCAGCCTCTTCCTCATATTCATCGTACTCTGGGGCATAATTAGGTGTGTCCTGCGGTGGCTGGGTTGGCCATTCCTGGACGGCAGCATCATCTACATGGTGCTCAGCGCCCTCACCTGGATCATCAGGTGACTCTGGCGGTGCATAGCGCGACATCAGATTTTCCTCACATTGTCTGATTCGTTCGTTTAGGAAAGCAGTTGGAAACTGCGGATTGTCGAGGTTTGTCGCATCTGGAGAACGGGCTTGGGCCCACCATACGTCAAGCTCATGGGATACACGGCCATACTGCCAGTCCTGTGAAAACTTTTCTTTTGTGTCAGGGTTCCAAGTCGATGGTGTGTTGTCAGTAGCATCCGGGTTCGAGTAAATGAAGGCGAGGGTGTTTTGGTGCGGGAACCACAGATCAGGCTTCTCAGGGTCTTTGGCTTCGAAGTATTCTTGGCAGATCGCAGCGGCAGGCTTACACATGACCGTATTCCTCTTGATCCAGTTGCGTGTCTCGTCCTGGAGAAACAGACACCTAGGCGACGGGACCGAGCCAACTATGTCGTACCGGTCGTCTGGTTCGGGATTCAAATCGACATCAGGGGACTCAATGAAGACTCTATACCAGAAGGTCATTTTATTTCGATCATTTTTTGCAATCCAGTTATGTGCCTGTTGCAGAGATGTAACAAGTACTTTCTTATCTGTAAAATTATTAGGCATTTCAACTAAGACAGTTCGATATCGAAACGCTTACAGAGCTCAGTGATCTCATTGAGTTTCACTCTTGAGGCATCATCGTCTGGCATCTCGCCATCTATGCCCTTGCTTAGTACGTTCACGCACAAACAGATGGCCTCAATGACCTCGTGGTCGAAGTTGATGGTTGCTGATAAATTTTGAGGTATTTCAGGATTAGTTGTGACGAGCAAGTTGCGAGCGATGTGCATGAGCTTATTAAGCATCTGCAATGCCTCCTTGAGAGATGCATAATTTTTGATGATGAGAGCAGTGACCTCAGGAGTAGTGATATCGATAAACCTAGTGGCAACGAACGGTTCTGACCGCACACCAAGCGACTTCTCGTTAAGGTCACATATGGCCGCAGAGATGGCTCTCCGCAGCCATATCCAGACGCGAAGGTTCTTGGACAAAACTTCCCTATACCACACATGTTAACGACATCTGAAGAGCAGGGGCTCAAACATGGGGCCGTTACCTAACGTCCTTATATGTGTGCGTCTTCTCAAGCGTCTTTGATATGATGCTCATTACTTTGGCTATAGATTGCGGGCCCATGATCGGAGACTGCATGTAATGACCCTCGAGGCAGATGAGTGCTGCTGCGAACCCTCGCTCTTCAATCGAGTCATGTTTCCATAGATGGGCTGGATCGGTATCCAACCTCGCAGGCGACGCCATGATGAGAATAATACAATCTTAATGTCAGATCATGGAAGTCCTGCAAGAGTCGCAGATCGAATAACCTTGTCAAAGGCGCGTCTGGTTTGATGCCCTAGCCCCCACCAAAGCACCTTGGACGAGGATTCTTCGGCGATGGCGGGGCTCTGTAAAGCTCGGACGAACGATGCAGTTGCAAGAGACAATAGCTGCTCCGAGTTTTGGGACAGTAAGGAAAACCACGGCCGGGACCTCGCTCATAGTCAACGCAGTGGGCAGCCAAGGGTGTGTATGCTAGTGCTACGAAGCTTGAGAAAGTTCTCCCTGAAAGTTAAGAAGCTTGGTGGCGGATGGATCTAGTGTCAAGTCCAGTTCAGCGTGTCCAGTATCGAGATATTATACCGGCTTGGAGAATATGCATTATAAGAGACTTATATGCAATTAGCACGAGCTCTTTTTCTATGAACTCAACGACACTCCTCGGTCACTTGAGTCAACTCCATGTATCAATGAGTTCGGGGGAAGTTTGTCTTGTTCACGGCACTTTAGAGAGTCTAGTCATAAAGTTAGTTATTGCTAAACAATTCCAGGTTTCTGCGGTTCTGGGCCCTCGAAGGTTAAGCAAAAGTGCAGGCTTGCAAACGCCCCCGTTGAAATATTTGGAATAAGAGATGTCCTCAAATAGATGCATCTTCACTATATATTAAACTAGTAGCCCCGTCACTTCCGCGAAGAAGTCGCCTTCTTCCGGCACAGCCGACTATTCTGTGACGGCAGATTTCCAAGTATAAAGTCTGACATTTCAAAGTCTTCTGACCCCACGGCATTCTGTGCATAGAACACGTCCCAAGGATCGAGCTCTTTCTTCAGCTTGTACAAACGCTCATATTTATCACCCCAAAATGAGTGCTGGAAGTCGGGTTCGATGTAGTCTGACTCGGATAGGTAGGCGCCTGAATCTGGGCTGGCGGATCTCCAACGCGGACCCCAGTCTTTCGTCAACACGTTGCTCCATATTTCGATCAGCTCGGTATACATGCTATATTGCAACAATGTCAGCACAAATGTGCTAAAGCCATAAAGCTCCACTGCGACTGTATTGGGTCACATCTACTGAGTTATTCAAGGAAGCACAACTGAGTCAATGAAGCGAGATGCATGAAGGATACCGCGAGTAGGGCAACACATACTCTTGCGTCCATGTCGCAGCACTGATGGCGTGTAAAACTGCTGTCCTCCACGCAGGATTGACTGCGCTATCCGGGTAGCCTCCTTTTGGATTTGGAGCAATATTAAAGCCAAGTACATAACCACCACTGTCGACGACATAGCGGATTGCCTCAAATGTATCGGAAAGCTTGTTCGGGTCTTCCCAGTTCTCGCGAGGAAAAAGCCGGCTACCTGGGCGTTGAAGATTGGTTCCCCATGACTCCAGAGGGAAATTTTCGTCCCATGCGGTGTAAAAGTTGTCATAATCCTTGTACACGGGCTTCAAGTCGACACTGATGACTCGGACGGCGTCCCAGAACGGCGCAGTAATGTTTTGAAATTGGGCTGTAGTCAAGTTTGGTGCGAACCACGGCCGCATAGTCCATACATAACTTCCACTTAGAGCATCAAGGCTAAAATATGAGTACATCCCAGCATCGGTATACTTGGGGAAATCTTCGAAATAAGCGCGTACTGTCTGCCAGAATTGATCGACTGATATATTCGTTCCAGTGGAAAATGTGAAAGTCATTGTAGAGACTGGCATCTTAGGAAATGCTTTAATCACCATTGACGTGACGACTCCAAAAGTCGAGCCCCCTCCTCCGCGAAGGGCCCAGAAGAGGTCTGGATTCGAAGTCTCGCTGGCAGTCATGAATTTGCCATCTGCGGTGACGACTTCCATGGATAGAACCTGACTATATTAGCATATAAGTGAGTATCGGGACTTATGCATTTAACCTGATCCGAGCCCATGCCATATATACTTGATAATGGAGAATGACCGCCGCCGAGAATGTATCCTCCAGTGATTCCAACTGTCTTTACACAGAATCATTATTTGAACGCTGTAGAGAGATGATTCGCGGATAAGGCTTACCCTCCCTTCTCCGCCTACGATTGTGACATTGGCTTTACGGGCTGCTTCGTAAGCTTCAAAAATTTGGACACCCGCCCCCATCTTAAATGCTGGACCTTTATATGACCCTTCTTCATAATCTTCGTAGAACCGAGTGTCTTTAAGATTATGTGTCCAGAGAGACAGAGCGCCGGCTCCAGTCGATTTCGCTCCGAAGTCATGGCCAGTGTTCTTGATTACAAGTCGGATATTGAGGTTCCTCGCCAGATTGATGGCCAATTGTATCTGTGCGACGGTACTTACATTGACAGATAGAGTTGGATAGGAGCCGAGGGTACAGTGCGTCGCAAAGGGATTAACAACTGCAGGCACGCAGGTCGTTCCCTGGAACAAAATTGCATTTATAGACGTAGGGTCATCTGTGCTGTTGCTTACGTCAGCGCCAGCACAAAATAGAACGACGAAGCTATTCCTATTCGTACTGGATATATGAATCATTAAACCAGTTGGCCGTAATCTCGGCACATTTGGCGGCGTCTTGATTTCCGTAGTCACTAAAACAAGGCGAAGCAAAGGGCGTAGTATGTAAAAGGGAACCACCAAGCAAGAGATTGAACACGGTATTTGTGACGGTCCCAGGGAAGTTAACCGAGTCACCAGGGAAATTCTTGCAATCTTCTTCACCCGACCTGAGCGGGTTGGTTGGGTCAGGAAAGCTGAACAAGACTGCGTTGGTTAGGCTCAATTTGGTGAGATTCGTTAAGACATTCTGGGTGAGTTGCCTGGTCTCTCCAGGGAATAGCTCTGCTGTCGCATTCGAAGCTGAGGCGTCGATAACAACGAAAGCGGGTGCGACGGTGGACGCATTAGCGGCTTCGAGCCTCAAGGAGGCGCTGGGTCAGCTTTTACCAACTATATCTTGGGCATCGGCGCTTCCTAGTACAGAAGTCACGGAATGACTAACGAAGAACTTGATTGTTCACCACAATCGTCTGGCCCCATGCCGTTGCCAACAGTACTAGCTCGAGGCCGACTCTGACGAGAACCCAGGAGACCATGACGAGTAATATTGACTAAACGAAACTCGGCCAAGCATCAGAAAGCTCTAAGAATGAGCAAGGCCCAAGAATCTAGGGCGGGTTATCCACTATTAAGAGAGTGGCTATCGCACCAAAAGCCGTACAACCGTAGCAACACTACCAGGTCTTTCGAAGAGACTTCTCCAAGAGCTGGGTTGCATCGTTGAGGGCCGAGACACGACGCATGACTTCAAGCGGCAACATTGTCGGACGTGTTGCCTCTGTCGGGATGCCAAGATGTGCATATCGCGACTTTATTAGTCGACATGATTAGCCGGGATGGTAAGCATGCAATGTGCCGGCATTTGGACGATGATCGTCTCGTGGCCAAAAGCTGGGCAAGCTTCGCATCGACACTATACGTGCTTTTACCCTGTAATCTATGGAATCAAGCTTTGAGTAGGCTTTGAGTAGGCTTTGAGCGGGCTATTTACCGCAACCAGGTCATACGAGCTCTACATTGTAAAAGTCGTAAGGTTGATGGCCCTCGTAAGCGGCCCCATATGAAATGCATTGCATTCGCAAAAGATACTATACGTGGCTACCATTAACGCTTGTTGGAATGTATGGCATTATCTATATAGAAGCAGTATTGCGGCGAAAGAGATAGCTTGGTGACATAGGAGCTTCCATTGGCCCTCGACGATTATGTTGTACGTAGTCTGGATATGAGAGTAGGCTTTAGTCGTGGAGACAGACTACCCGTGTACCTTGTTGTAAGATGTATAACGTAAGTCGGTATCCACAGTGGACGCTACCAGCGGATGCAGTCGAAAGGTCCAACTGCGAAGTTGCGGAGACCTAGTCCCATGTAGCACCCTGAAAACACGCCCTGACATGACTGGCGGGCCCCTCAAGTGAACGTATTAAAGCTGCCCCACAATAGAGGGGCACGGGAGGGGATGTAAGGTAAAGCAGAGATATCGCAATGGAGGGGCACATCAACGTGCTTGTGATTTTGAATTTTCCTTATCATGCTAGCTCTTGAGGACCAAGAACCTTGGAACTCTGAATATCCAGGGATCGGAATATCTGGTTTTATAGACATATCGAATGCGCCCGCCATTAGCCGATATCATCCGCCACAGCTATGGCAGACCTTCCGCAAACATTTGACCGTACGTGCCGCTTCACCAAAAGAGATCTCGACCACCTCTTTTTCATCTCATGATACCCTCCTCGCAATGACACGCGCACTAACGTCTGCCCCAAACCTCAAGGCCCGGTCCAGATCGCCGTCATCGGCGGCACAGGCCTCTACAAGATCGACGGCTACGTGCCCATAGCGCTCGTGAACCCCTCAACGCCCTGGGGCTACCCCTCGGCGCCGATCCACATCCTCGAGCACGGCGGGACGCCCGTCGCGTTCCTGGCGCGGCACGGCGAGCACCACCAGCTCGCGCCGCACGAGGTGCCCGCGCGCGCCAACATCGCGGCCCTGCGGTCGCTGGGCGTGCGCTGCGTCGTCAGCTTCTCGGCCGTCGGGTCCCTGCAGGAGGAGATCAAGCCCATGGACTTCGTGGTCCCGGACCAGGTCATCGACCGCACCAAGGGCAACCGGCCCTTCACCTTCTTCGAGGACGGGCTCGTCGGCCACGTCCCCTTCGCCGACCCCTACGACGACAAGATCGCGCAGGTCGTGCGCAAGTGCGCCAAGAGCATGCAGGGCGAGGGCGTGGTCATGCACCCCAAGGGGACGGCCATCTGCATTGGTAGGTTATATGCACTTCCACACTTCCACACCCACACCGACACCCGTTTCGAAAACTCAGCCAGGCAATAAGAAGACATCAACTAATACCCACCCGAAAACAGAGGGCCCTCAATTCTCCACACGCGCCGAGTCGAACATGTACCGTTCCTGGGGCGGCACCGTGATCAGCATGTCTCTGCTCCCCGAAGCCAAGCTCGCGCGCGAGGCCGAGCTCGCCTTCCAGGTGATCTGCATGGCGACGGACTACGACTGCTGGCGGGAGGGCGAGGGCGATGTGGACGTGGCGATGGTGATGGCGCGCATGGGTGGCAACGCCGAGAACGCACGGCGCCTCGTCGGCGCCGTGCTCGACGAGCTCGCGCGGCCCGAACACGCCGATCTCGTGTCTGCTAAGCATCTCGACGGTGCTTCTGTCGGCGCTGTCGCGTTCTGTACTAAGCCCGCTGGTCGCAACCCTGAGGCTCTGAAGAAGGTACGGTATCTATTCCCGGGTTTCTTGGAGCAGTGAGCAAATATATATGGGGTGTTGGCTGGGCGATAATGAGCCACAGGGGATAACGAACTATGCAAAAAACCGACTGGTTATTAGAGGGTGAAAATTGCAGCGATTTATATAAAGTATTAGCACATATACAAACAAACATAGATATGAAAAGTGCTGAGTGGATAATTTGTCTGGGGAATGTTAAATTTTGATCGCAGATATGGTCAAGTGATAGGCCGCGAAGCGCTGTTATGCCGACTTTGGTCCAATGTGGGTGGATGGTCTGACAGTGTCTGATTTCTTTTTCACATTCGAGGGAACAGGCAGCGTTTGGAAGTATGAAAAAGTCAATGTCTCATTATAACATCTTGTCTACCACACCGCGCTGATGCCATGCTATGCAAAACGCTCCAATATATAGATGCATGCCGACTCCCCAAGCAAATATATCATCACATCAGCATATGCAAAGCCCTGACGCCTTTTTCTGCCGCGGCGATGTGCCACGGTCGTATGTCAGTGTCTTTATCTACCATGCCACGAGCCCGAGCAAGTGTACCTAGGCCCCGATAGTATGTAAGCATCTCTCGCAAAAGAGTCTCGTACACCCTTGGATTTCCCTCGCTATGAATAATGTTGACCTCCATGACCACAGGGGGATCTTCGGCTCGTGTCCCGCCACGTTTCACCAGGTATCCGCTCACGAGAGCTGGATTTAGGTCTATCAGTGAGGTCGAGTTGTGTAGTCTATGTGAAAGTATAGCACCCCATGTCTGATCGGTTGTGTCGGTTAGAGTAGCATCTATGTCTGAATCTGTGGCATTGTTCTCGCCGCCAGGTGTCTGTCCGCTCGATGTAGCACTTTCTCGAAACGGAGTCGATGCATTGCCGCTCTGTTCTGGAGAGACGACAACTCCCTGCGGTGTCGAGACAGGGGTGGTGTAGAAGATGGATGTCGCGTTAGCGGGAACCTTGGGTATTGGAGGTAGTAATTGTAGAGATGGATCGGTGTCTACTGTGACTAGTGTCAGGTTGACTAGAGTTTTGAGATCTGCCTGGACTAAGCTTGACCAGAGTTCGACCTCATGGGTATCCATTACACCACATTTAGCGACGATGATACGCCAGTGGATTTTCCAAGAGGAAACAAGATCAAGAGTGGTTGACCATATCTCATGGATAACATCCGTTATGGGGGTTGCAATAGTTTTGCCTTTCCTCCCAAGACAGTAAGATGTGGTCATTTGCTCACTACCTCGGTTGTCTGTCCAGGCTACAGTAATCCATCTTTCGTCTACACTCTGCGCATATGCAATGTGAAGGCATGTATTCTCATGTAAGACGGATGCCGACGGGGTTGCAGCCAACTTGAAATCAATTAATCGAGGCGGGGCCTGTTCAAGTACTACGGCCGGTGACGGCATAGCACCACCAAAAAGCGTGCATCTATCGTAGATCTCAAGTGCTAGCCTCGAGAGGTCCATCGGCGAAGGCATAGGAACCGAATCGGAAGATGCCACCAGACTTTGCGGTATTAGCTGAAGTGCCATCTCGTTAACGATAGGCAGCTTTTTGCTCGTCAAGATTCTTTTGTAGCCCTCAAAGATCTCGTTGAAAGCAGCGCAGCACTCTACCATAGATCCTGCCACATCCGGCGAATAAACAAAAAAGATGACAAAATTTGTCTGCTCAGCTGAAGTGGTAGACAGCGCTTTGCATATCTTCAACACACAGTTATGGAGCGATGATCCCAAGAAAGACGTTGATTTACCAAATGAAACCAGATCTCTCTCGACGTCAAACGAAAACAGGCCGTCCTCGGCGCTTGGCGGTAAAGACACCCGATTGAATGAGCCCAGTTTTAGAGACTCGTAGGTGCTCCGCATTCTGTCTGTGAAAGCCAACATACCATCTGACAAACCTTCATAGCCTGGGAAGAGGCAGAGGGCGCTGATATCCTTGGCGCCGTGCGTTGGGCTAAGCCCTAAACTTTCCCAAAAAGAAATAGCTGATGGAAGAACTGACAGCCTGGATTCGTAACGGCGCATCTCGAAGCGTGGTGAAGCAATTTGAAACAAGTTACTTGGTCTTATCTGATCTGAACCTGGAACCCTCGGTTGCAATCGAGTGGGTTGGCCCAGCAGAGGAACATCTTGAACTTCGATGAACGAACGAAACTGACAGCCAGTAGTAGAATGGAAACAGGAAGGAAGACCATACTGAAGTTCCTGCATCGAGTTGCGCGCTGTGCTGGAAAGATGTCGACGGCGATCTGCTTCTGATTGAAGTGAATGTTCGCTTGTTGCGCTTAAATGAAGCGTGCTAGTTGTGATCTGATCTGTTAGAAGTTGTGCAGCCATAATAAACTGGTCGTCTTGAAGGGAATACTGTATAGAAGCAGGTTCTGGATCCGCAAAGTATCTTGCGAGCGGTATATCGATTTCAAACTTCGAGCTTCTCGATAGCTCGAAGGGTAGATATGGTGTTGCAGTATCCATTGCTTCCAAATCCCTGAAAGATGTGGCTAGTGAGTCGCCGTCATCATCAGCACGACGTCGCCGCACACTCAAGGACTTTACAGGTGATAAAGACTCGTCGCTGTCATAGCTCGAATCGTCTTGGTCAGACATAAGGCTCATCTCATCGGCATCTGAGTGGGAACCGTCCATCTGCTGAGGGCTCGGACGATTTGAAGCTGAGCCTTGATTGCCATACATACGAATGAATAGTTCACTGTATGCTGCTGGGAGCTCCTTCAAGTTCTTTCGACCTTTACCGTGACGTCGAAGATAATCTGTGGTCGGTGGTGTGTCGAGGTTGGAGGATTTGGTTCCTTTCGACTGATCCATCGAAAAATCGAACCGTCCCCTTCCTTCATACTTGCTATTGACCATCGACAGACTTGGTCCGAAATCAACCTTATCGAAGATACTGCTATGAGGATTTGCACAGACAAGTGAATTTTGTTGGGTGGCTTTGTAGTTATCAATAGATGCTCGGATTCTCTTGTAGACTGTGTCTGGATTAAACGGGCTAGCTGATCTTTTGCTCCCAGTGTTGTTCGATTGGTTGATGTCCGGAACCATTTGTCGACGTGGCTCCTCCAACAATGAGCTACGGGCATGCCGAAGCTCTGGCTTTGCGAATGTCGGTATAGGGCTAGATGTGTGCATATCTGAAGGCTCTGCCTTGATATGTGGAATCTGACCTGTGGTTGGACTGACACCAAGGCCTGGACTAGGGCCAATGTTCGAAACAACAGGCAAACCGAGAGAGGTTAGGTCTACACTGCTGTCTGGTTGTTCATCGAAGAAATTGAAATCTGCCTCGGTGATATCGTTGTCTCCAAACATATCTGGGCCCAATTCACCAAATAGATTCTCAGATTCAAATGAAGCACTGATACGCTCTCGTTTTGTTTCTGTATTCTCCCAATTCTCACTGTAAGAACCCGCTGGAATGTGTGACGCATTGTCCATATCCGCTAAAGCCGTAGCAGTCAAGTGGTTCCCAGGACTGGAGAGATTACCATCCATTGACGGCGTGATCCCCACGATGCCCTGAACACCGTCAGGAGGAGTCGGGTACACTGCGCCAAGGGGTACTCCGTTTTGGCTCGGTTGGCGTAAAGCAAGAGGGGAGAAGCTACCAGATGTTTGTATTTGTCCTTCTGCAAGCGAGGCCTCCTGTGCTACCATAGCATCCCTCTCTTTCTTCTTTTTGCCTTTCATCTCTTCTCGTTCGGCGGCAGTTAAAAACCAGGCTTTCGCAGCACTAAGGGGATCGAAGGCTTGTTCCTGCTGCGGTCGATGCAGCTCGTCGGCCTCATCTCTAATTGTCAAATTCGACAATGTTCTACAGAAACATAGGCTTGCAGGCCAAAATATACTCGGAGCAAAGCCCATCATTGGAGTTCGCTTCCCATCACCGTTCTGCTCAATAAGTTTCCTTCGCATGCGCTGAAGGCTTATCCATTTCTGCGTGGCTTTAACGGGAAACGAGATTGTTCGAGACTGTAATAACTTTGAGCAAATGTTTCTCCATGGACCGTAATCTCTCTCGGATCGTAATCTAAGAAGCTGAGTATCTGGTGATTGACCAAGGCTCCCATCCGTGGTGGTTGCTTCGGTTGAGGTAAACGGCTGGCATGTCGCAAAGATGCCCAGAGGAGCTGCCAGAACAGTAACTCCAAATGGAGGCAGTTGGCTGGTAACACTTTCGGACAATGTGACAAGATTATTGGCAAATGAATGGCTCATACCCACTACCAGACTCCCGGTAGTTGTAAGGTATACTCGTATTGATGCGAGGATCGGCGGCCACGTGATGCATTCGCTCTGAGTGGCTGTGGGAAGCAGCAGCGTCCGAGAAGTCAGGGGTAAGGCACCTGTTTTGGCGGAGAAGCCTGAGCATATTGCAGAATATGAAGCTGAGAGAAGACACTCATAGACATCTCGGATAGACGCCGTCGAACCCAGCTTCGAGTCCGCAGGCCCGAGGGTTTTTGCATCTTGTTCAATTATCGGAGTCGGAAAAGACGAAGCAGTAGCAGATTGCGCGCTTCGAAAGGCTGGGTCGAAAGCGGATGAAGCACTCGAAGACGAGCTGCTTGGAGTATTGACTGCATTTGGGCCATGGAGTCGTTGTCTGACTAGTGCAGCAGGTTCGAATGCGCCCTCCTCATTAAGAGTTAATGTGAAACCAGCGCTTTCAATGTTCCTCTCGAAACCTGGCGTATCAGAAGGCTCTGCAGAGGATTTGCCTTTGGTCACAAGACGAAAACACCAGAAGCCCCTTCGGCTAGCATCCAAGCAGACAAGATATCCATCCTTGCGAAGTGCCGCTTCTATTTCGCTGGCGCTGGATCCGAAGAGCGCCGATGCGGAGGATGTAGGTTCGTAAAAGGCGAAACTGATAGAGGATATATTATTCTGGAGCACAGGAGGGTCAACAAGGATCTAGCTAGGAGGGGCGAATGCGACAAGACGTACAACTACTAAGGTATTAGTCTCATAGTCACCAGTGTCCATATCGTAACTTGTGTGTATCCAGCGTGAACTGGTTGGCCCCTTGGCGGGCCTCGGTGCAGCTCGACTTGTCCGCGACTAGCGACGTACGTACGTAGATGATATTAGAGTCGGTGTCGTAGTGATCTGTTGTCTCGAGGTTGTGTATGTCTCCAGCACCCGCTGGACTCCATGTCTATATCGCGAAGCAGTCAACAGCGGTCCTGGGGACGACGGCAAGCCAAAGCGGGATAGAAGCGAGCAGAACAAGCGATGTCGCGACGGAGCCGAACGGCAGGATTGCGTTTCAACTAAGCCGTTCCGGGAAGGAAATCAGGACTAACAGACATCAGTCTGTTGAGGTTGGGTAGGAAGAAGGAAGAGTTGTCGTGATTAAAGTTGATTGTCGGATGATGGTGGTCAGGTTCAGCCTCATGGGCGAGTTTTGGACTCTGGAGGTCTTGATCCTTGGCCATTGTCTAGCAGACCCGGACGTTACGATATGTACAAATGCTGTTCGACGCCAGCCACCAATCACAGCACGTCCGGCTTCTTCGAATTCCAGGGCGTCTCCGCTTCGTACGCTACCCTTGTAAGGTTTAGGGCCACGAAGATTATCTTGGCTGGGCTGCCGGGGTGCCCGGCCACTGCCCGGTCGCAGACTGCTAGCGCTTATCGATTGAGTGGACCCACTATAATTTCTCTTTGTCGGGGCAATTATGTCTGCCAGTCTTCTTCGCTCTGTATATCGTGGGGGACTAAAGAAAGTACTTACTATTTTTGCAACTTTTGTCGTCCATAACTCATCTCAGCTGAGACCTAACTTTAGAAGACGTCTAATCGCAAGATGCAGGTCCAGCAAGGTGATGTACCGGTGTACACCGTTGCTGGCGCCAACACAGCGCGGCCACTTCCTGAATGGTCCGTCATCTCATTCAGACCTACTCCGGAAAAGATGAGACGGTTAATCTGAAGTGTAGGCTCGCCCGGAGACGCAAGCGCAGCTTGAAAGCCGATCCCGAATATCAAAACGTACGTGCCGTTATGGCGGAAATGTTTTATTTTGTTTTCTCTTACTATCTTCATTTCCCTTCGTTGCGCGAACAGTTGCTAACACTATAGATAGGTACGTAAAATGAAGCCCTCTCTATTTTTAGCTTAGTTACACTTCATAACTTGCCATGCTTGCGTATCAAATCACAAGAAAACATGATTTCTAGCTAAGGACAATGGTAAAACTGACCTAAAGTAGCGAATAGAGCTATTACAGGATTTCTCATTTGAGGTATGTAGCCTGCTTCTTTCCGCTTATTTTCTCTTGCAAAGGCATAAATGGAAAAGCTAATAACTTAACACAGGAAGCAAGTGTGTGCGTCAGGGTCTCCGAAGACAACGACTGGATCGTCAGTACAGGCACTTGTGAGTACCCCTGCTAATCCCAATTAGAAACCAGCTGCGAAAGTGCAGGAGGCTGATATTTGGCAGATAAACCTCAAATCCACGTACACCACTTGTCACAGCTTTCCCTATCTTATGCGAGGTGAGTTTAGGTAGTATGTCTGAGCTCGACTGCAGTTAACATGGTATGAAAGGCATACGACGAGTCTTAATGTAACATTCACACTCCTCTCATCCGATGCTTCAAAATCTCTTCATTTACAAAGCGACAGACGGCTGGAATTCCATGTGAGTTTAATTTCCACAGCGCGCGATTCAGAAAGGTTGGACAGAACAGACATGCTGATGAGAAACAGACCACCGCCGGTCTGCATGAGGCCATTAGACTCCCGAGATATGGACGTGACTTAATCTGTAGGACTATCTAGTTCCCATCCTCTGTCGTCCCTTTCCTCCTTATAATGATCGAATGCTTTAAGAGTTATTAAGGAAAGGAAAGCTACATATTCAAAGCTTTTCTACTTTAATTGATTCATACGTACTCTAGAGCTTTCATGAGCCCTAACCTTTACAGACATAACTAATATTTTTTTTTATATAGATGACCGCTTGGCCACCGAAGCACTGGTTCCCGCTGTGGGCTTGGGTGCTGATGGCCAGGGAGAGGTGTTCAGAGTTAATCTTTCTGCCGGACGCTTCTTACAATCATACAAAATCGATGTGGGCGCTGACAGTGGTGACGAAGTTGGGCTACAGGGCAGCATATTTGCCCCTGCTGTGACCGCAGCAACAATCGCAGAAAATACACACAATTTACTCGCATTTGGCACCTCTATTGGGTCCGTTGAGGCAAGTATTGTTGTTCCTCTTAATGACCACCCGCCTTTCCGAGTTCATTTCTCCTAATATGAATCCTTTGACGGACACTGGCTTCCAGACTCTCGCTAGCAGCTCACTAACAGAGGTATTAATAGTTCTGGGATCCTCGTTCTCGTTCCCGCATTGCTGTTTTAGGTGGCCAGGAGGGTGAAATTACTGCACTCGACTTTAACGACTCTGGGCTTTCGCTGGCTACGGGAAGTTCCACTGGCGTGGTTAAGCTATTTGACATGAGAAGTCCTAGACCTGTCTTACAAAAAGACCATGGTTCTGGTTTCCCGATCAAAAATCTTGCGCACATGACTACATCTTCATCAGAGCGTAAAATAATGTCTAGTGACAAGGTATGTGATTACTGGTGGCTATTATCTCCCTTTTAGTAATTTCTAAAGTCGGAATTACCCGGTCAGGGACCCCGTGCTCTTTAACATTTTCTGGAACCCCCTGGCATTTTCTAATGGACAGAATACTGACTACTGATTTTCGCAGCAACTCATCAAACTTTTTGATGAGGTTACAGGAGATACTTGGACGAGTATTGAACCTCTCGTAGACATTAATTTTACTACCTGGATCAAGGGAACTGGCATGATACTTAGTACGTACCTTGGAATTCATTTTTGCCCTGCCAACCAACCAACCCATGCGAGGTGCCTCCGTAAGAACATCCCTGCTAACTTTACTTAACAGCGGCGAACGAAGGCCAGGCAATGCAGTAAGTAATTCTAAAGCATTCACCACCCTCCCCTGGACATTTCCAAAAGCAAGATTCTTCTATTCGGGCATGTTTCTTGTCACACAGGCTCTGCTGGCTTCTAAGTTTCTTGTTAGTTGTCCGCCCAAGATAGTGTCACTGATATGGTATACTGTAGTGCATTCTTAATTCCTCAACTGGGCAACGCACCACGTTGGGCCGCACATCTTGATAATCTAACCGAAGAGATGGCAAGTGAGATCACGACAGATAACTATGACAACTATAAGTTCTTGACGCTACCTGAATTGAGGTCCCTTAGCATGGATCATCTAATCGGCAAAACCAATCTGTTACGACCCTACAGTACGTCTTCCCCGAATATTATCTTCATCTGTCAGCTCCACTTGAGAGTATTGAAGCAGATATTCAAACACAGCGTAGATACTATGAAACTCTCAATTGCTGACGTAGTAACCTACAGTGCACGGATATTTCGTAGCTTCAAAACTCTACGAACAAGCTCGGCTGATTGCCAATCCATTTGCCTTTGAAGAGGAGCGCGCGAAACGTGTCAAAGAGAAAGTCGAGAAAGAACGAGCTAGCCGTATTCGTGGCAACAAGAAGGTTAAGGTCAACCAGAGACTTGTCGATAAATTACTCAAGCGACAGGAGAAGCGAGCCAAGGTTGATGTGAATGCTGGAATTCTCGGTGATGAACGTTTCAGCCGAATGTTTGAAAATGAAGAATTCCAAATTGATGAGAGTAGCCGCGAATTCCAAGCACTCAACCCAAGCACGCAGGTTGAACCAGGCAAACCCACTGTTTCCGCAGCTGCCTCTTCAGATGAGAGCGATGAGAACACCAGTAGTAGCGATGACAGCGACTCTGGGGATGCTTCCCAGCCAGCAAAAAGAGATCCTGTTGTCATGCGTGTCAGTTCTTCGACTCGAGAGAATAGGCATGAGAGAGATGCTGCATTTGGTTCTAGATCTCAGAAACCAGGCCGCGCCAGCAAAGCCAGAGGCGGTGATGTAGTTGGCGAGAAAGAAGTCACCTTCGTACCAGAGTCAACAAAGAAAAAGGTGGATGCGGACGAGCCCACCACATCAACACCACACATCAAGCGAACGGATACGAGGCGTAGTGCTAGTGGGAACGTTCTCAGGCGACTTTGATTTCCAACCCTATTTACCGAAGAATACACCAATACTGATACAAGGACAAAAGCCGATTGAGTCTTTGCGAATGAACCATCCAAACAAAGCTACCATATCCTTCAGGCAGTATTATCGAATATACCATTATGCTGCCAGGCGCACAATATATATCACCCCTACTTCCTCGTCCATTTCTTACCACGTCCTTCAGGACTTGGTCGGAAATTTGACTTGGCGAGCCCTTTCTCAATATCTTCAGGTCGCAGTCTAGGCGTTGGAGGCACGTCATCGAGGCGGACACGACCTCGAGACGACCTTCCTGATGATTCCTTGACAGACCTCGGAAATTCTGATCGGCGCGGCGTCAACGCGGAGACGACCTTCCTAGCCGATCGTCTGATGCTCTCCCGGACCTTCCACTCTCTCTTCTTCGCTAGATAGAAAAGTATAGCCGTCGAAGCTGTACATTGTCAGCTATGACATGCTTCAGTAATTCGCTGAGTGACTTACTTCCGGCAACAACGACAACCGCTACTACGACAATAATAGCAATTAGGGCACCATGAGAAATCTGAATAGCTCCAGGGCTTGAACCAGCAGCACCAGCAGCATCGTCGACAGCGCCGCCTGCATTTGCCGAACCAGGTTGGTTATCACCTCCCGCGGAGTACGGATCAGCCGTTGATAAAGGAAAGTTTGTTGCGGTATTGGTAGCCATAGCGAATCTTACGAACCGGCGTAAGAATGTTTGTTTTAGTGAACCCGACGGCTTGGCTCTTTTTAGTTGCACGACCGCTGGCAAAGTTGGTTTCTCGTCGGGCTGGAGGTCGGACAAATGAAGAAGGGAAGTACTGAACTCGATGTAACTAGATCACGAGCGCCAGCAAAACCTTATGAGTCGATAATGCACGGTGGGGTCAAGGACAGGTCTTCAAGCGCTCGAGCCAACGATTTGTAGAACAGTGTGATAGATTGTGCATGGCGAACTAGATGTAGGGGAACGACGCACCTGATATGGAGTTCTACACACATGTTCCGGTAGTTGAGGTTGCGGGACCCTGACCACAACCCAGACCCCATTGGGTCTGCAGGTACCGGACCTCTTGAAACCATGTAATAAATGCTGCTCTATTTTCGTCCTAGCTCGCTGTCATTGGTGCTGGTCACTCCCAGAAGCGCTTAACCAACAGCGCTTCCACATTTGTGTGGGCGTTCTGCCCAATCAGCACGCAGTGACTGGGGTGTGTCGCATCGGCCGCCAACCATACATATCTCGAAATCCCCTTCGTCACATCTGTCGCCCGCACGATAGAGTTATATCTGATGAATTACTGGCGTGATGAAGTGTCCCATGTCAGTAAATCCAATGGTATCTTGCAGTCTGAGATAGCTTATCTATGTGTTCTGATCACGGAACGGCCTTGGCGGGTGACAGCCAGTCTAGAAGTACTGATTGCAAAATGGGACTATCCGACCTTGCTTGCATTCCTTAAGATATAAACTCGATCCGAATCGCTGGATTACATACGGGAACTGTATCGCATACCCGGGTCCCTACGGTGTTCTTCGGCGCAGGAGTTGCATTTCCCAAGCCACCCACGTATTCCGCCTCATCTACCGCCCGTAAGGCACTGCTGTAATTATCTAGGTGATGCGCTAGAGCATTCGTAACGGCCCAAACGTGGGCCTGCAGAATTCACCGTCGCGACGGGCTCTCATGCGGAGTCCCACGTAGTGACTGATTGGCCCCGCACTCTACCCGCCAGTCACTTCCATACTATATATGTTCGAGCATTCTTTTTTCTTTCGATAAGAAGAATTCGTGAAGTGAAACGAAGTGTCGATGCATTGAGAGTCTTTATTTTTAGCTGGCGCAGCAAGCCGCGGGCCTCCATAGCGAGCCGCTTCCGATATGTTACGTGGGAAAGCTATAGGATGGATTGCTCGGGGTTTGCCAGGATTGACAGATGCCGTCGTTATTGCACCTCGCGTTCATTGATACGATCGGCGACTGGCTCGGTACACGCGCTATGACAGCCTGTGCGACTGGACGGCTAGTTGGAAAAAGCGACCTCTTGTTAGGTTAGGTTGTCGCATTACATCCCTCTGAAAGCGAACTCGGATCGAGCAGTATGACCTGCGAATATTGGCCCACAGACAAGTGTATACGCTTATTATTTGCGTGTTTGCTCCTCTAGCAAGGGCTGGTGTCAAGCTCTTCATGATTTAGTCAAGCTCGAGATTCCAGTATCCATATCAGTGCCTATTTCTTTTTGTTGGAATTTTACCCATAGACAGAATCTGGCGGCCGAGAGTCCATAATCTTCAAAGTCTTCCAAGCTCTGTAGGGTCACGACCAAAGAGTCTCCAAGTGGTAGCGTGACCTCATTACTAGAACTAAATAGGTGATTCGATTGCATGGATTCGGAGAGCGTGCGCCGAAACTCGCGAGTTATCCGAAGCTTGCCTTGATTATTCTCGAGACAAGGCCAGTCTATATTTCCCCGTCCTTTATCTCTCCTAACGGAGACATCATACCTGGCCTGGATTGGAGAAGACTGGTCTACATATGAAACGATCATAAAATTTGAACCCTTCACTCGCAGGTGCAAAAATCCCCAAAAGCCTTGACTGTCGAAGATAAATTCGTTTTGCGCGTAATCGAAAGCATCCGATGGTATAACATCAACAAATTCGACATTCCACGGTCCTTGGAATTTAAACTGAGTGGTACACAACGTAGGTGCCCGAAGGAATGTACCGGAGTGGTGAGGAGAGCCACGAGATACAGTGTGCTTCACAAGGTAGACATGAGGAGCATAAATATCCTCATTCGCGCCAGCAGAGATTTGTGCCAGTGAAGTCGGTTGGGACCGAACATACCCATTCAGCGTCTTAAGGACGTCTATACCGAGGCCGTAATTACGGCCACGCACAGTGATGTTCAGCGGCATTATGAGCCGAGATTCGTTGGATCTTAGTAGCTCAACCTCATCAAATCTAATGCCCTTGTTGGTAATAGTGAACTCTCGAGTAAGCGCGGCTCTGGGAACATCGATCTCTGGGAGGCCAAGAAACTCAGATGGATGAAAGGCAAAAATGCCCCTATATTGTGCCCATAGCTTGGAGTTGGCCTGTTGGGTCCAGGCAAAGAGAGACATGTCGTTATTCTGTTTACATATTTCTTCTTGGAGACGAATGAACGCGGTTTCTCCCTCTCCGTACAGCAAAGGCATACTTATATTGAATATCCCAAGCATACAGTATGCCGTATCCTCTGGGCGTGTGGTTTTTCTATCAGCGGCCCAGCTCATCCGAACTCCCGCAGGCATAGAATTGATGTGGCGACAGTCTTTCAGGACCGAGTAATCAATATTAGTAATTGTGGAAAGTATATGGCAGAATGTCCCTTGTGCTTTATCACCAACGAGACGCCAGGATGCGTCGTAAAACAATACGGATCTGGGAGCGAGTAATTCTTGGAGCGTCCAACCTCTCCGAAACCACCTACACTTCTCCAAGCGACTATAGAGCGAGCCTAATACCGGTTCCTCTAGGCTGTGCGTCAAGTCGCAAAGAAAAGCAAAGCAGACGGTCGATTCTTCATACCATCTAAACATCGAGTTGATGGCTTCAGATAGCTCGGCGCTGCTGGACTTGTCGATGCAGCAAGTGTCGACCCATGCGTATTGGAGGCTTCTTGATTTAGCCAACTGGCATGTTGTTTTTATCTTAGCAAACCCGGCCATCTTGCGCGCAGCCTTGAGATCTGCCATTTGGTGGAATGAGACCTCTTCATCCCCCCACGTGTGCGATAAGATGGCATATGACTGTTTGATAGGGTTCGCGAAATATTCTAGCCGCAAAGTCTCCGTATTGATTAGCCACATGGTGCTTATTAAGATCTCGTTACGCGAATATACATAAAGAGGTCAATAAAGTTTGGCGCTTTCTTATTTCAGACTCGGTCGCTCGTAACGTAATGGTGCTTGACAAGGTAAAGAAACTGCAGCTATTGACTATGTATAGGAACGCTGCCTGCACGACATGAGGGGCCAGGCTCAGCTGCAGCCTGGCACCGCCATAATGTGGTATCTCGTACAAGGCCATACCAAGACCAGCTGGATCCAGTAAACCATCGGCCAATAGTTTAGATAGGTGTAATTGAATATTATCAGTTTATCCCTTTTAATCAAATGAAATAACTAATATTGATAAATTTAAACGTTAAAACGCAGTTTCGCGCTTACGAATTTTCAACGCTTGAAATATATTAACGAATAGGTCGTCAGATGGCATTGCTACAGGCATATCAACAAGAAGTTGCGATAGCTTCATTCACCTATTTCAATTAAAACAACCTAGCATATTCTATTCTTATAAAATAGTCAAGTCGTAAAAGTAGCTGAAATACAATTCAATTCAATTCCACTCCATAACTACCATAATTTTCAACAACCGTAAAATAAAATATAAAACAACCACAGCAAAATAATTGTAATAATGAATATTTAAATAATAAACCCATGAACCCAAGCTACTTAAGTTCTGTTTTAATAGAGCGTAAAGGTCTTGAACGCATAGATTTTCCAACTCTTAAAATTTTTCGATGTTTATCATCATTTAACAGTGTATTTACATAAATCGTTGCTCAGTTAATCGTTTTCTCTAACGCGTTAAATATATTCAGCTGTCAATTAAGTTTACTACTAGTTTAATATTTACTAAATCTAGCGCCGACTAGTACAGGACTAGACATACAATATCCGGTAAGCTAAAGAAGGCCAATAAGTGAAAGGCTTCATAATATATCTTAAGCACTTACGTTGCAAATATCTACCGACCTCGCCGCATTCGAGGCTGTGCAACTTGCATGCATATTGATATTGGTATCCATAATCGTTTACTGACACATCAGGTATTCATTATTCATAGTTGCAGAAGCGATTTACCTTTTCAAACTGTGCATATAACATGCCGTCTGGTCATTCATTAGACACACTTGTGAGAAACTAATTAGAGAAGAGGGCCATATATGTGCGGATTCATAAGATTAAGGGTTGTAAGCTTCTACTACATGTAGTGAAGTTCAAGATCAAGATATATCGAAGCTCTATACCCATAAGGATGAGAACTATAGATTCCTTGTAATCATTTGTCGAATTATGGCTTGGATGTCCAAGTATAGCGCGAAGTGTATATAAGGGATGCATAATATTTAATCCTTATCTTAGCTATTCAAGCTAGAAACTAAAAATTTTCAATTTTTTTTGCTATATATTTTTTGCATTTATACATTACACAGCTTACTTATAATATCTCGTAATATTTTTTATAACATAATCGCAACCGTTTATCGTCGTTCTTAAATATAATACCGTTATATATACAACTAACTAAAATAAAAATATTAAACTTTTTCGTTTTTAAAACATTTATGCTTACTTTAATTATTATATTTTAATATTTTTTATAATACTATAAAAGCTATTACTTTAACTCGATATTAAACTTTTGTTTTATTTTTTCTTTAATTAAAGTTATTATTTTTTATTTTAAACAAAGTTTATTTTTTTACATATATAATATAACTTTTTTTCAAACTATCGCTATATATATCGTTTAATTTAGCTATTCGTTTTCTATTTAACAATTATAAATTTTATAATAACATTTTAAATTATCGTTTAAACATTTTTCTCTTTTAAACTAATTTTTTCTACATATTATTTTATTTTTAATATTTCGGTATATATATCAATTTACTATTATTTATTATATATTTAACGTTAATACCGCTTTATCGATTAAAAAATATATATAGTTTTAAAAATACTTTTTATTATTTTTTAGCTCGTAAAATTCGTTACTTTAATTTTCTTCGGCCGAGTTAAAACCTTTTTATTTTTCGTTTTCCTAATCAGGTTTTAACTATTCGTTTTAAATTTATACGCTTTTTTATTTATTTAACGCAATAATTACTTAATACTATAACTTTTATTAAATTTGCTTTATAATTATTTTTATAACTTTAAGTTTTTATTTTAAAGTTTATACAACTTTTGTTAAACTTTATTTTAAACATATCGTTTTATTAAATCGTACTTTTTTTTTTAAACTATCGGTAAACTATTTTTTATCGTAAATAACTTATTCGTAAATTTTTTTTACTATTCGTTTTAAATATAATTATATTATTAATTAATCTATTAACGTACGTATTTTTTTTTATACTATTAAATCTCCGGTTAATGCTTTACTATTTTATTCTACGTCTAAAACTTTATCGTTATAATAAGTTTATATTATACTAATTTATTAACTGCTTTTTTTAGCTTTAAATATTTTAATTTTTAATATTCGTAAATTTTTGCGTAATTTTTTATTACAATTTTTAGCATAATATCCTAGTTTATCGTAATTATAACATTTAACAGTTTTTTTTATCTTTTGTTATCTTTTTTTGCTTTATTACATTTTATTAAATTTTATTAGTTTTATATATATACCGTATGCCGTAAAATGTTATCGTTTTTTAAAATTATTGGTTTTATTCTAATTTTTCTTTTAGTTTTTATTTTTAAAAAAGTTTTATCCTTTTTTTTAATATTATTTAAACAATCAAATATCGATTTAAATAGCTGCTAAAATATATTTTACGAACTTATTAAGTTATAATAACTTAATAATTTCGTCTTTAACTTTATCTTTTAATCTACTATAAAATATTATAATTTTAACTTAATCGTTAATATTAAATATAGCAGAAATTTTTTAAAACTTAATTATATAAATTAATATTAACTTAATTTATCGCAATTTTTATAACTTATTTTAAACTTATCGTTTTTCTTTAAAATTAAAAAATAAATTTTTAAGCTCGGTTTTAAAAAAATCTTAGCTTAAAAAAATCTTTTACGTATTTTCGGGCTAACTATTTTTAAGTTTATTCGTTGCTTTAAACAAATATAGTTTAAACTAAATTAAAGCTTTTTTTTTTAACAATAATGCCGTATAAAAAATTCGTTCTTTATCGTTTTTAAAAACATCGTTATAATAATACTAATATACTCGAACTTAAACTAAAAATCTTCTAAACTTATTAAAAGTTTTATCGAACTTAAATAATTTAGCGATTTTTAAATTTTTTTTTAATATTTATCGTTTATTATTTTTAACGTTTAGCTTTTTTCGAAAGTTTTTAACTACGTTTATTAAGTAATTATATTATTTTTCGGTAATTTTAAACTTATTATTTTTTTTTTTAATTTTTATAAAATAATCGGAGCTCGTTAATAGCTTTAAAGGTAATGCTGCGACCTGCGATAGTTCCACATATTTTTAGATTATTGGTGCTGATATGGTTTAAATATTACTTTAGTTAACCGCTTAACGTAAAACAAAACTATTTAAAGTATTATAAAACGTATATTAATGTCTAACACTATATATACTTTTGTAATATCGGGGTTATAAATATTTAAAATATAACTAAAGATATTTTTATGTTTATATTTAAAGTATACGTTAAAAAATAATATTACGGGCAATAAGAACAATAGTATTTTAGATTAACTGTTTCGTAAAGAATGTTTTCTTATAGTCATTTTTAAAAACTAACTATAGACATAAGTTAAGTAGTAATAAATAAACGACTAACTACATAAAAAATCCCTTCTTTATATATTTATTCCTTCATCCTTATAAATCACTAGTAATCTTTTTTAATTACTAATTCTTCTCTAATCACTGCTAATCAGATTACTAAAAATCTATATTGTTTAATCATAATCAGTATACCTTCCTTGATCATTACAGATCTTCTTTTTTATTGTATATCGTTTTATCCGTTCCTTCGGTGGATAATTTGTTCCTTTCTCCGGGCCTGCCAGCGGGCCTTCTTCTTGTTGGTTCGTAACAAACCGCTTAACGTAAAACAAGACTATTTAAAATATTATAAAACGTACACTAATGTCTAACATTATATACGTTATCGTAATATCGGGGTTATAAATACTTAAAATATAACTAAAGATATTTTTAGATTTATATTTAAAGTATACGTTAAAAAATAGTATTACAGGCAATAAAAACAATAATATCTTCGATTAACTGCTTCGTAAAGAATAGTCTCTTATAGTTATTTCCAAAAACTAACTATAAACATAAGTTAAATAGTAATAAATAAATGACTAGCTATATAGGAGAACCCCGTTTTTATATCCTATTCCCTCATTCCCTATTCCTCTAGGTGCTCTGCATGCTCTATAAAGCTATAAGAGCATCCTGCTCTATATGCTCTGTAAAGCTATAAGAGCACTCTGCTCTGTATGCTCTGTAAAGCTGTAAAAGCATCCTGCTCTATATGCTCTGTAAAACTGTGAGAGCATCCTGCTCTCATCACGTAACAGAGCAGCTCTCCGGCTCTCCACAATGCTCCACTTGCGTGGCCCTTTTTCCAGCCCAACCCTGTTGGTCCGTAACATTAATGCTGCTGCCGATAATTTAAAATATTATATAAACTTTTTTTTTTTCACTTTTTGTCGAAATATTTTCGTAATTTTTCGAATTATTTTCTATTTAATTTATATAGTTTAAAAGTTTTAAAATGCGTTTTTTTTTTCAAATTAATCGCATAATTATATTTATTATGTTTTAATAGCTTTATTTTTTCGCTATATTTTTTTATAAACAAATCTTTAAATTTAGCGTACTTTTTTAATATTTTAATTATAAATTTTTTATTAATTTATTATAATATTTCGTTTTATATTTTATTTAACTATTTAAATTTGCGTGTAATTTTTATTTAAAATTTTATAAAAGCTAAATCTTTTTTTAATTTAATTATACTAAGCAAATTTTATTAAAAACGGCTAGTTTTTTAATATATTTTAAAATTACTTTTTTATAACTAGGCTAATTTTAATATTATATCGTATAATATTTTTACGATATCGAATTTAAAACGTTTTAAATAATTTTAAATAATTATTAAAAGTTTTGCAGTTTTTTATATAATTTTTTCGTCGTTATAACTTATAGTTTTTTTTTTTTTAGTTTATGCAATATTTAATTCGTTAACTAAATTTAAAAAAATAAAATTTTTATAAACGCTTATATCGAATAAAGCTTTTAATTTTTTTTTTTTATAAATTACGTTTATTATTATTTATATTTTTTTAAGTTATGTTTTTATTTTATATAAAAATTTAATTATTTCGTAAACTAATTATCAATTTTATTTTATAAATATTTTTCGTCGTTTTTTGCTTATTAATAAATTTATTATTAATTTTATTTTTTTTATAAACTTTCTTAAATTATTACTATTTCGACGATCGTTAATAAAAATTAATCGTTGTCGATTTTGTTTTTAATTTCTTTTTATATTTTCGTACTAAAAAACTTTATAAAATATATAAACTATGCATTAATTATATTTATATCGTTTTTAAATCGTATATTTATTTTTGCAATTTTCGGGATATCGTAAATTTTGTTTAAATATAGCGTACTTATAAACCGTTTAATATATTATTATTAGTTTTTTAATTTTAGTTTTTTTATAAAAATATTAAATTTTTATTTTAGCTATTCGGGCTGTTACAAAGCGTACACTAGTATTTAGTACTATGTATATTATCGTGGTATTAAGGTTATAAATGCTTAAAGTATAACTAAGGAAACTTTTATATTTATGTTTAAAGTATACGTTAAAGGATAATATTACGGGTGTTACAGACCAACAGGAAAGAAGACTAGGCCGCCCGAGACGCAGACAAAGAGGGGCAGGACAAGTCACGTGATATGGATCTAAGGGATCTAAGATCCAGCAGATCCAGTGTGATGGATCTAAGGGATCTAAGATCCAGCAGATCCAGTGTGATGGATCTAGGGGATCTAAGATCCAGCAGATCCAAGGAAACATAGGGATGAGGGAATAATATAAGAAGGAAGGATTTTTCCTACGTAGCTAGTCATTCACTCATCACTATTCAACTCATGTCTATAGTTAGTTCTTGGAAATAACTATAGGAGAACATTCTCTACGAAGCAGTCAATCTAAGATACTATTGTCTTATTGCCCGCAATACTATCCTTTGACGTATACTCTGAACATAAACCCAAGAGTATCCTCGGTTATACTTCAAGTATCTATAACCCCGATACCACGAGAGCTTACATAGTGTTGAACACTAGTGTACGCTTCGTAACAACGGGCAATAGAATAATAGTATTTTTAATTAACTGCTTCGTAGAGAATATTCTCCTATAGTTATTTTTAAGAACTAACTATAGACATAAATTAAATAGTAATAAATAAATAACTAGCTATATAAGAGAATCCTGTCCTTATATATTTATTCTTTTATTCTTATGCCTTCCCTTAAATTACTCTTATTACAACAATCCTTACGGTTTCGTTATCGCTCCTTACTCGGGACGGAATAAAGATTATTATGTTATTGTCGCAGATTACGATTTACTTCGTAATCTAAAAATTACGTGCTTTTTCTAGTCCGTGCTTTTTTTCTAGGCCTGCTAGCAGGCCTCTATTTGTCAATTCGTAATATTATCCCCCTCTTTCCATTTTTGTTGTTTTTAATAAGTCTAGCCGGTAAGTCTTTTTTCTTGTCTTCCTAAAGACTTATTAGTATGCTTAACCGTATGCAAAAACCGCGTATTCCTCGCGATCTTTCTAATCGGTCTTCTAAGTCTAGCGAACGAGCCGCTTTTTATTTTTACGCTGTTTCTCACGGCATACTAGCGGATATACTTTATACCTTTTATTTCTAATATAATCTTTTTTTTTCTTGTTTTATTTTTAAAAACTCTAGTCGTTATAAAACGTATATTTATCGCGGTCGTTTTTATAACGGCGTTTTAGTAGCTTTTTCGCTTACTAAAGTATTAAAACAATAACGCAAATTAGATTTTAAAAAAAGTAAAGCTAGCGAAAACCTTTTTAATTTTTACAAACAAATAACTAAAATTTAACTCAAACTAGCTGCTACAGCGGACCGGCTAGCGCAAATACGTCGTATTTGTTTTAAAATAAAAAAACGTAGTTGAGTTATTTCGGCGAGGTATAGTTAAATTAAACCGGGATAATAGTATTCTTTCCGCACTAAACGGTTACGAAAACTGTCTTTTTTAAAACCTTTAGTTTATAAAAGTTCTTCCTAATTCTAACTGGTCAGAATTTGGTCTAAGGGACGTTATTTCCTTCGTAGTCGGCCCCGATTCCTCGGCTTTAGCCGATTAAGGTATTGTCGGTAAAAATCCTCTACAAGGTTTTTTACGTTCGTAAGGTGTTTTTTTAGTTCCTAAATAGTCTTAACGTACGTATAGCTTTCCTACTTAATAAAATATTCAAATTTTTTCTCACCTTATTGTAAATTTAAGATCTTTTTTATTTCGTAAACGTTCTTATTTTTATTTACTTTTAATTAAATTTTAAACGCAGCGTTTAAATGCGCTTTAATTAATAATAATATATAAAATATTAGCCGGATAATTATAATATTTAATAACTTTAGTTTATATATTACTAGTAAAAGTATTTTTTTAATTTTAAAAAGTCTAATGTTTTTAAAATCGATTTTTTCGTTACTGCGTTTTGTTCGAATATTGCGTTTTAAAAAATAAACTTTATCCCCTTTTTTTAAAATTAGCTCCGATAATTTATTTTGTCGTAATATTCTTTCATCCTTTTTTAAACAAATATAAGTTTTTTTTGTAGCTATTTTTATAATCCTAGCAATTTTTTTGCTTAAATTTTTACTGCTAATGCAATAATACTATTAATATAATGCCGTTATATATCTATATCGTATCCGTAGTTTGTTTTAAACGAAAACATTCTTATTATTTCGTTAGTTAAACTATTATATACTAATTTTACGTTTAATAACTATTTTACTTAATTGTTCTAATCTTAATTAATATAACAACGTAAATATTATTTTAGTATTTAATTTAATCTTTCTATTTAACTATTTATTTATAAATAATATACTATAAACATTTTATATTTAATTCTTAAAGTTTTAATAAATAACTGCTAAAACTTAAATATTATTATTCTGCTTTTATTAGTAATAATTATTTTTAAATATCTATATTTGCTAAAAACATATTTTATTATTGCATAAGCTAAATCTTTTGCTAAGCTTGCTTTTTTATATAATATAAAATAGGCGTACTTCGTAAACTTATCTGCTATAACTATAATAAAATCGAACTTTACTTTTGTTATAGGTTTTTTCGACTTTTATAGTTTAACTATATAATTAAATGCTATCGTTTTTTATATTCGGTCTAGTATTAATATTAATATTAAATCTTTATATAGTTTATGTTTTATTGCTTTAAATTTTTTGCATAAATTATATTTTGTGATAACTTTTTTTACTATTGTTAATGCTTTTAGGAAATCGTAATTTTTTTGTAATTTATTAAGCGTTTTAAACACTCCCTGGTGTCCTGAAAATGGATGTTTATGTACTTCTTTAACTAATCTATATTGGCACGCTTTTGGTACGTATAACCTGTTGTTATAGTATAGATTAGTTTGTTCGTTTGATTTTCGTGGTGCTTTTTATATTTTTTTGTCCTATTTTTCGTAATTTATCT
The DNA here is from genome assembly GCA_025201745.1 of Xylariaceae sp. FL1651. Taxonomy (NCBI): domain Eukaryota; kingdom Fungi; phylum Ascomycota; class Sordariomycetes; order Xylariales; family Xylariaceae; species Xylariaceae sp. FL1651. The sequence continues at coordinate 53,956 of MU624238.1, read as the reverse complement.
GCATAAAATTTATAAATAGGCTCTTATTTATATTCTTGTATAGTAGTACTTAATTTTCTAGTGGTACTTTTTGTTTATAGTTGCTTTTTCGGCTAAGGATATCGGCTCTGTCGTTTTTTTTGCCTTTAATATAAATAATTTTAAAATCAAATTATAATAAGAACTCTGCTTATCGTATTTATCGCTTATTTAATACTTTAATAGTTATAAACGTCGTAAAGTGTTTATAATCTAAATAAACTTTTACTAATGCTATAGTATTACTTAAATAGTGCTTTTATTATTTAAATGCTTTAATTATCGTTATAAGTTTTTTATCGTAAATTTAATAGTTTAGTTTAGGTTTTAAGAACTTTTTCGAAAAAAATGCCACTAAATATGGTTTATTATTTTCGTTTCGTTAGATTAACTGTCCGCCTATAGCGTAGTTACTTGCGTCGACTTTTACTTTATATTTTTTATTTAAATTAAGTAATTTAAGTACTAGATCGCTTAAAATCGCATTTTTAAATATGTCGAACGCTTTTTGCTTTTTTTTTGTTTATTAAAAAGGCTTGTCTTTTTTAATTAAGTTTATAAAGGGTGCTGCGATTTTCTTAAAATCTTTAATAAATGCACGTACATAGTTCGTAAATCTTACAAACAACCGTATATTACTAATATCTTTTAGTACGAGCTAACCTTTTATTACTTTTAATTTAAACTGTTAGATTTATACTTCTTTTAAAAAGATTATATATCTTAAAAAATCTATTTATTGCTTATAAAACTCGCTTTTTCTTAGATATATTTTTAACGTTACTTTTTATAATACTTAAAGCACTTATCGCATATATTCTTTATATTTTTTAAATGTCTTTAAATAGATTAAAATATTATTTAAGTATATTATTACGAATTTATCGATAAATTCGCGTAGTATATTCGTAATTATCGCTTAAAATATCGCTAGTACGTTAATAAAGCCAAAATCCATTACCAAAAACTTATATAGTTTATATTTTATAATAAATGCTATTTTCTACTCGTCGCTTTTCTTAATTTTAATATAATAATAAGCTTTTAATATATCAAGTGTTATAAACTATTATGCTTTTTTAAAACGATTTTTTAAGTCGTTTATTTATAATATAGGTCCGCTGTTCTTGATAGTAATAAAGTTAAAATGTCGCCAATTTTTGCAATTTCTTTATTTTCGCTTGCCATTTTTTCCTGGCTTTTTTAGTACCTATAGTATCGGTGCTGCTGCCGATAACTTAAAATGTTGTATAAACTTTTTCTTTAAGTTTTTATTAAAATATTTTCGTAATTTTTCGAGTTATTTTTTATTCGACTTATATAGTTTAAAGGCTTTAAGGTATATGCCTTTTTTTAGATTAATCGCATAATTATATTTACTATGCTTTGGTAGCCTTATTTTTTTACTATATTCTTTTATAAACAGGCTTTTAAATTCCACGTACTTTTTTAATACCTCGATCGTAAATTCGTTAACTCGCTAGGATAACTCGTTTTATATTTTGTTTAGCTGTTTAAGTGTTACGAAGCGTACACTAGTATCTAATACTATGTACGTTATCGTGGTATCGGGGTTATAAATACTTAAAGTATAACCAAGGATACTCTTCTTCTTTATATTTAGAATATACGTTAAAGGATAGTATTACGGGCAATAAAAACAATAATATCTTAGATTAACTGCTTCGTAGAGAATGATCTCCTGTAGTTAATTCTAAAAACTAATTATAGACATAAGTTAAATAGTGATAAGTAAATGACTAGTTACATAGGAAAACCCTTTTCTTATATCTTCATTCCCTTATCCCTATACTAGGTGGAGCGCCTAGAGCGTCTCTGCGATCCTATCGCTTTAGAGCGCCTGGAGCGTCTTTGCGATCCCATCGCTCTGGAGCGCCTAGAGCTTCTTTACAATCCCATCGCTCTAGAGCGCCTAGAGCGTCTTTGCGATCCCATCGCTCCGGCTCACGTAACCACCAGTTGGTCCGGGCGTCTCTCTAAGACTTTCAGTCTTGTTCCTGCGGCCCAATCCTGGTCCACCTATTAGTTCGTAACATTATCCCCCTCTTTCCACGATTATTATCCTCAACAATTTTCCTAAGTAAATTCCCCTTTTTATTCCCTACCTTATAATCATGCCTAACGAAATAACTAAGCGTTCTTTTTACAAAAAAACTAAGCAACGTTAGGCTTTAGCTTATTTAATTAACCTTAAAGGTTTTAAAGCCATTTTTTACTCTCGTTGCCTTTTTAAAAAGCGTATTTATACCATTATAGCGGATACATCTCGTTATAATAACTATATTCGAGCTGGTTAGTCATACGACTACACAAAAGTTCCTTTGTTTAAACTATACAAAGCATTAAAAGAGTCTTTTCGACTTAAGGAAAAAAAAGAACACGCCGAGGAAGCGCTTTCGAAAGCCTTCGCCCGTTTACATCATATCCGCAAACAACAAAAATCCCATAAAAAACGCGTTACCGATCTAGTAACTAAAGGTCTAGTTAAACTAAACGCTTCCCCTTTTAAAAAAAATCAACCTAGTTCTCCTTCTACTCTTAGGTTTAACTAGCGTTCTTTTAACGCTTCCGTAGTCGACCCCTCTTTTTTAATTTCGGTCGATCAAGGTATTATCGGTGGAAATTTTTAACAAAATTTTTTACGTTCGTAAAGTGTTTTTTTAGTTTTTATATAGTCTTAGCATACGTATAGCCTTCCCACTTAATAAAATACTCGAACTTCCTTTTACCCTGTCGTAAATTTAAAATTTCTTCTACCTCGTAAATATCTTTATCTTCGTCTACTTCTAGCTAAATTTTAAACGCAGCGTCTAAATGCGCTTTAGTTAATAATAACATATAAAATATTAATCAAATAACTATAATATTTAACAACTTCAATTTATATATTACCGGCAACAATACTTTTTTAATTTTAAAAAGTCTAATATTTTTAAAATCGAGTTTTTCGTTACTACGTTTCGTTCAAATATTGCGTTTTAAAAAATAGATTTTATCCCCTTTTTTTAAAATTAACTTCGACAATTTGTTTTTATCGTAGTACTTTTTTATCTTTTATTAAACGAATATAAATTTTTCTTATAACTATTTCTATAGTCTTAGCAACTCTTTTACTTAGATTTTTACTACTAGTATAGTAATACCGTTAATATAATATCGATATATATCTATATTATATCCGTAGTTTGCTTTAAATAATAATATCTCTATTGTTTTATTAATTAAACTATTATATATTAATTTTACGTTTAATAACAATTTTACCTAGTTATTTTAATCCTAATTAATATAACAACGTAAATATTATTCTAATATTTAATTTAATTTTTCCACTTAGCTATCTATTTATAAATAATATGCTATAAACATTTTATACTTAATGCCTAAAGTTTTAATAAATAATTGCTAAAACTTAAATGCTATTATTCTGCTTTTATTAGTAATAATTATTTCTAAATATCCATATTTGCTAAAAACATATTTTATTATTACGTAAGCCAAATTTTTTATTAAGCTTACTTTTTTATATAATATAAAATAAGCGTATTTCGTAAGCTTATCGGCTATAACCATAATAAAGTTAAATTTTACCTTTGTTATAAATTCTTTTAATTTTAATAGCTTAACTATATAATTAAATATTATTATCTTCTATACTCTATTTAATATTAGTACTAGTATTAAATTTTTATATAGTTTACGCTTTATTGCTTTAAACTTCTTACATAAATTGCATCTTGCTATAACTTCTTTTACTATTATCGATGCTCCTAGAAAATCATAATTTCTTTATAATTTATTAAACGTTTTAAACACTCCTTAGTGTCTTAAAAATAAATATTCGTATACTTTTTTAACTAATCCGTACTAACATACTTTTAATACGTATAGTTTATTATTATAATATAAATTAATAAGTTCGTTAAATCCTCGTAGTGCTTTTTATATCTTTTTGTCCCATTCTTCATAGTTTATTTGCATAAGATTCATAAATAGACTTCTATCTATATTTTCGTATAATAATACCTAGCTTTCTAATAGTACTTCTTGCTTATAATTGCTTTTTTAACTAAAAATATCGGCCCTGCCGTTTTCCTTGCCTTTAACATAAATAATTCTAAAATCAAATTATAATAAAAATTCTACCCATCGTGTTTATCGTTTATTTAATACTTTAATAGTTATAAACGTCGTAAAGTTTTTATAATTTAAATAAACCCTTACTAATACTATAATGCCACTTAAATAATATTCCTATTATTTAAATATTTCGATTATCGCCATAAGTTCTTTATCGTAAATTTAATAGTTTAGTTCAAGTCTTAAAAACTTCTTCGAAAAAAATGCCATTAAATATAATTTACCGTTTTCGTTTCGTTAAATCAACTATCCGCCCATAGCATAATCGCTTACGTCGACTTTTACTTTATATTTTTTATTTAAATTAAATAGTTTAAATATTAAATCGCTTAAAATTACATTCTTAAATATATTAAACGCTTTTTGCTTTTTTTCTATCTATTAAAAAAGTTTATCCTTCCTAATTAAGTTTATAAAAAATGCCGCGATTTTCCCAAAATCCTTAATAAATACACGTACGTAATTTGTAAATCCTACAAACAATCGTATATTACCAACATCCTTCGGTATAAGCCAATCCCTTACTACTTCCAGTTTAAACTATTAAATTCGTACTTCCTTTAAAAAAATTATATACCTTAAAAAATCTACTTGCTGCTTATAAAACTCGCTTTTTCCTAAATATACCTTTAACTTTACTTCTTATAACGCTTAAAGCACTTATCGCACATATTTCTTGTATTTTTCGAATATCTCTAAATAAATTAAAATATCGTCTAAATATACTATCACAAATCTGTCGATAAATTCGCGTAACACATCCGTAATTATTGCCTAAAATGTTACTAATACGTTAATAAGGCCAAAATCCATTACCAAAAACTCGTATAGTCCATATTCTATAATAAACGCTATTTTCCACTCGTCGCCTTTCTTAATTCTAATATAATAATAAGCTTTTAAAACATCGAATATTATAAACCATTATGCTTTTACTAAACAGTCTTTTAAATCGTCTATTCGTAATATAAATCCGCTATTTTTAATAGTAATAAAGTTAAAATATCGCCAATCTTTGCAATTTCTCCATTTTCGCTTACCGTCTTTCCCTAGCTTCTTTAATACCCACAATATCGGTGCTACTACCGATAACTTAAAATATCGTATAAACCCTCTCTTTAAGTTTTTATTAAAATATCTTCGTAATTCTTTAAGTTATTCTTTATTTAACCTATATAGTTTAAAAGCTTTAAAATATATACCCTCCTTTAAATTAATCGCGTAATTATACCTACTATGCTTTAATAGCCCTGTTTCTTTGCTATATTCTTCTACAAACAAGCTTTTAAATTCTACGTACTTTTTTAATACCTCGATCGTAAATTTATTAACTCGCTAAAATAACTCGTTTTATATCTCGTTTAGCTGTCTAAGCTTATATATAGCTCGTATCTAAAATCTTGCAAAAGCTAAGTCTTTTTCTAGTTTAATTACTTCGGGCAAATCCCACTAAAAACGGCTAATCCTCCAGTTCACTTTAAAATTATTTTCCCGTAACCAAACTAACCTTAATATTATATCGTATAATATTCTTACAATATCGAGCTTAAAACGTTTTAAATAACCTTAAATAACTACTAAAAGTTCTACAGTTTTTCGTGCAACCTTTCCGTTATTATAGTTTATAATTCTTCTATTAAAAGTCGTAAATATATAGGGTTTTTTTTTTCTAATCTATGCTAAGTCTAATTCGTTAACTAAATTCGAAAAAATAAAATTTTAATAAACACCTATATTAAATAAAGCCTTTAACTTCTTCCTATTATAAACCACGTTTACTAATATCTGCGTCTTTTTAAATTATATCTTCATTTCGCATAAAAACCTAAAAATTTATTAAGCCAGCTATTAGTTTCGTTTTATAGCTGCTTTTCGTCGTTTTTTGCTTATTAATAAATTTATCGTTAGTCTTATCCCTTCGTAAATTCTGCCGATTAATCACTACTTCGACAATCGCGAATAAAAGTCAATTTTCGTCAATTTTTTTCTTTAATCCTCTTTTTTATATTTTTATATTAAAAAATTTTATAAAACATATAAACTATATATTATATATATTAACATCGTTTTTAAATCATAAACCTTCTTTTGCAATTTTTGGGATATTTTAAATCTTATTTAAATATAGCATATTTATAAATCGCTTAATATATTACTACTAGTTTTCTAATTATAATTTCTTTATAAAAATATTTAATCCCTATTTTAGCCATTCGGGCTAAAAACCAAAGATTTTCAATCTTTTTTACTATATATCTCTTATATTTATATACTACACAACTTACCTATAATATTTCGTAATATCTTTTATAACATAATTATAATCGTTCGTTGTTATTTCTAAATATAATATTATTATGCAAACAACTAATTGCAATAAAAGTATTAAACTTTTTTGTCTTTAAAACATCTATACCTGCTTTAATTATTATATTTCTGTAATTTTTATAATATCGTAAAAGCTATCGCTTTAACTTAATGTCGAGCTTTTGTTTTATTTTTTCTTTAGTTAAAGTTATTATTTTTTATTCTAAGCAAAGTTTATCTTCTCGCGTATATAGCGTAACCTCTTTTTAAACTATCGCCGTATATACCGTTCGGTTTAGCTATTTATTTTCTGTTTAGCAGTTACAAGTTTTGTAAAAACACTTAAAATCTTTTTTTAAGCATTTTTCGCTTTTTAGCTAATTCTTTCTACATATTATCTTGTTTTTAAAATCTTAATATATATACCGATCTGCTTTTAACTATTAATCTTTAGTACTAATTACTATTTTATTAGCTAATAAATAAACATAATTTTCAAAATACTTTTTATCGTTTTTTAAGTCGTAAGATTCTTTATTTCAACTTTTTTCGTCCGGGTTAAAATCCCCTAGTCTCGATTCTTCCCCGTCAGGTCTTAGCTATTTATTTTTAGTTTAAGCGTCTTTTTATTCGTTTAATGCAGCACGAACTTTATATTATAATTTTTGTTAGATCTGCTTTATAATTACTTTCGTAACTTTAGGTTTTTGCGCTAAAGTTTATATTACTTGCGCTAGGCTACGTTTTAAACGTGCCGTTTTTTTAAATAATACTTTTTTTTTAAAACTGTCGGTAGACTATTCTTTGTTATAAACAGCTTGTTTATATATTTTTCCTGCTATTCGGCTTAGGTGTAGGCGCGTTATTAATTAATCTGCTAAAACGCGTACTTTTTTTTATGTTGTTTAGTCTCCGGTTAATACTTTACTGCTTTGCTTTATTTTTAAGCTTTTATTATCGTAGTAGGCTTATATTATGTTAACTTGTTAGCTGCTTTTTTTAGCTTTAGATATTTTAGCTTTAAGTATTCGTAAGTTTTTGCGTGGTTTTTTATTATAATTTTTAGCGTAATGTTTAGGTTTGTTACAATTATAACACTTAACGTTTTTAGTCTTTTTTTTTTAACCTTTTTTTTTTTATTACATTACGTTAAATTTTATTAGTCTTGCGTATATATTATATGCCGTAAATTATTAACGCTTTTTTTTTTAATTAAATTTATAGCTATTGTTATTATTTTAGTTTTTTTTGCTAAAAAGTTCTCGACGTTTTTTGTATAGTTTTATATTAATTTTAATTATATTATTAACGTATTCGTTAAACTTGTTTAGCTGTAGTAGTTTATTAATTTTGTTTTTAACTATATTTTTTAGTTTTTCGTAAAACATTATTATTTTAGCTTTATCGTTTAGATTAAAGATAGCTGCGATTTTTTGGAATTCCGTCGTATATATTAACGCCGATTTTATTTATTTTAGTTTTCGTAAATCGTTTTAAGCTTAACGTTTTTTTTTCGGATTAATAAATAATTATTTAAGTTCGTTTTTAAATGATTTATAATTTTAGAAAATCTTTTGTATATTTTCCGGACATTTGTTTATTAGCAAAATCGTTACTTTAAATAAATGCGGTTTAAACTATACTAATACTCGTTTTTTGAGCAATTTTGCTGTCGTATAGATTTTTCCGACCTCGTCGTTTTTTTAAAATAAGTTTTCGTAAAAATATAAATGCGCTTTAGCTTAAGCTAAAAAACTTTTTAACTTTTTTAGTGTGCTGTCGAATTTTGCTAAGTTTAAAAGTTTAAAATTTTTTACAAGCTTTTTAACTATCTCCGTAGTTATTAGTATAACTTTTGATTAATTATTTATTTTATCGATTTCTTTTTTAAAAAGTTAATTCTATTTTTTTATGTTTAAAATGTTGTTTCGTAGTTTTTAATTTTACGTTTCGAGTTTATCGGCTTTTTTTTTAAGTTTGTCGGTTTAGTTTACGGTGTTGTTAAAGATATTAGTTTATTTGTTTAACTTTTATTTTAACTCTTGTATTTAATTATGCATTGCTGCGATTTTTGTTCGAAATGTAGCGACGATGTCTTGGGAACTAGATAAAGTGGTTAGCGCTATAGTTTGAATATTGCTTTAGTTAACCGTTTAACGTAAAATAAAACTATTTAAAGTGTTATAAAGCGTACATTAATATTTAATACTATATACGTTATCGTAGTATTGGGGTTATAAATGCTTAAAATATAACTAAAGATACTTTTTTTTTTTATGTTTAAAGTATACGTTAAAAGATAGTATTACGGGCAATAAGAACAATAGTATTTTAAATTAACTGCTTCGTAAAGAATAATCTCCTGTAGTTAATTCCAAGAACTAACTATAGACATGAGTTAAATAGTGATAAGTAAATGACTAGTTACATGGGAAAACCCTTTTCTTATATCTTCATTCCCTCATCCCTATACTAGGTGGAGCGCCTGGAGCGTCTCTGCGATCCCATCGCTCTGGAGCGCCTGGAGCGTCTTTGCGATCCCATCGCTCCGGCTCACGTGACCACCAGTTGGTCCGGGCGTCTCTCCAAGACTTTCAGTCTTGTTCCTGCGGCCCAATCCTGGTCCACCTGTTGGTTCGTAACACTAGGCTTGCGTGCAGCTCGTATTTAAAGTCTTACAAAAGCTGAGTCCTTTTTTAGTTTAATTATTTCAGGCAAATCCTATTAAAGACGGCTAGTCTTTTAGTTTATTTTAAGATTGCTTTCCCGTAACTAGGCTAACTTTAATATCATATCGTATAATATTTTTACGATATCAAGCTTAAGGCGTTTTAAATAACTTTAAATAGTTATTAAAAGTTCTGCAATTTCTTATACAACCTTTCCGTCGTTATAGTTTATAATTCCTTTATCGAAAGTCGTAAATGTATAAGGTTTTTTTTTTCTAGTCTATGCTAAATTTAATTCGTTAACTAAATTCGGGAAAATAAAGTTCTAATAAACGCTTATATTAAATAAAGCCTTTAATTTTTTTTTATTATAAATTACGTTTACTAATATTTATGTTTTTTTAAGTTATGTTTTTATTTTATACAAAAACTTAAAGATCTATTAAACCAATTGTTAGTCTCGTCTTATAACTAATTTTCGTCGTTTTTTGTTTATTAATAAACTTGTCGTTAGTTTTATTTTTCCGTAAATTTTGCCGATTTATTACTATTTCGACAATCGCGAATAAAAGTTAATTTTCGTCGATTTTTTTTCTTTAATCTTCTTTCTTATGTTCTCGTATTAAAAAATTTTATAAAATATATAAATTATACATTATATATATTAACATCGTTTTTAAATCGTAAACCCTCTCTTGCAATTTTCAGGATATTATAGATCTTGTTCGAATATAGCGTATCCATAAATCGCTTTATATATTACTACCAATTTTCTAACTATAATTTCCTTATAAAAATGTCTAATCCTTGTCTTAGCTATTCGGGCTGGAAACTAAAAATTCTTAATCTTTTCTAACATATATCTTTTATATTTATATACTACACAGCTTGCCTATAATATCTCGTAATATTTTTTATAGCGTAATTATATTCGTTCGTCGTCGTTTCTAAACATAATACTATTATATAAACAACTAATTAAAATAAAAGTATCGAACTTTTTCGTTTTTAAAACATTTATACCTACTCCGATCCTTATATTTCTGTATTCTTTATAATACCGTAAAAGCTATTGCTTTAACTTAATGTCGAGCTTTTGTGTTATTTTTTCCTTAGTTAAAGTCGTTATCTCTTGTTTTAAGCGAAATTTGTCTTTTTACGTATCTAGTACAATCTATCCTCTAGCTATACCTTTTTATACAAATTATTCTAACCATTCGTCTCTAGTTTAACAGTCGCAAGTTTTATAAAAACACTTAAAATCTTTTTTTAAACATTTTTCGCCCTTTAGCCAATTCTTTCTATATATTATCTTATTTTTAATATTTCGGTATATATATCGGTCTACTTTTAACTATCGATTTTTAATACTAGTTACTATTTTATCGGCTAATAAATAAATATAGTTTTTAAAATACTTTTTATCGTCTTTTAGGTTATAAGGTCTTATATTTTAACTTTTTTCGTTTAGGTTAAAATCCTTTAGTTTTTTTTTTTCCTAATCGGGTTTTGGCTATTTATTTTAGGTCTAAGCGTTTTTTTGTTCGTTTAATATAGCGCGAACTCTATATTATAATTTTTGTTAGATTTGTTTTATAATTACCTTTACGGCTTTAAGTTCTTGTTTTAAAGTTTATATTATTCGCGCTAAGCTACGTTCTAAACGTGCCGTTCTTTTAAATAATGTTTCTTTTTTAAAGCTGTCGGTAAACCATTTTTTATCATAAACAGCTTGTTTATATATTTCTTCTACTGTTCGGCCTAAGTATAAGCGCGTTATTAATTAATCTATTAATGCGCATACTTCTCCTTATACTGTTTGGTCTCTGGTTAATATTTTATTATTTTACTCCACTTTTAAGCTTTCGTTATCGTAGTAGGCTTATATCATATTAATCTGTTAGCTGCCTTTTTTAGCTTCGGATATCTTGGCTTTAGGTACTCGTAGGTTTTTGCGTGGTTTTTTATCGCAATTTTTAGCGTAATGTCTAAGTTTATTATAGTTATATTTAACGTCCCTAGTTTTTTTCCTTTAACTTTTCTTGCCTTGTTATATTACATTAAGTTCCATTGGTTTTACGTATATATTATATGCCGTAAACTATTAACGCTTTTTTCCTTAATTAAACTTATAACTGCTATTATTTCAGGTTTTTTTGCTAAAAAGTTCTTATCGTTTTTCGTATAGTTTTATATCGATTTTAATCGCGTTATTAATATATTTGTTAAACTCGTCCGGTTATAATAGTTTACTAATCTCGTTTTTAACTATATCCTTTAATTTTTTATAAAACATTATTATTTTAGCCTCGTTGTTTAGATTAAAAATAGCTGCAACTTTTTAAAATTTAATAATATATATTAATGCCGATCTTATTTGCTTTAGTTTTCGTAAATCGTTTTAAGCTTAACGTTTTTTTTTTAAATTAATAAACAAATGCTTAAGTTCGTCTTTAAACGACTTATAACTTTAAAAGATTTTCTGCGTATCTTTTAAACATTTGTCTATCGGCAAAGTCGTTGCCTTAGATAAATGCAGTTTAAACTATGCTAATGCTTATTTTTCGAGCAATTTTATTATTATATAAATTCTTCCGACCTCGTCGTCCTTTTAAAACAAGTTTTCGTAAAAATATAAATACGCTTTAGCCTAAGCTAAAAATCTTTTTAACTTTTTTAATATATTATTAAATTTTACTAAGCTTAAATGTTTAAAGTTTTTTGCAAGCTTTTTAACTATTTTTATAACTATTAATATAACTTTTAATCGATTATTTATTTTATCGACTTCTTTTTTAAAAAGTTAGTTTTATTTTTTTAGGTTTAAAATATTATTTCGTAGTTTTTAATTTTGCGTTTTAAACTTATCGGCTTTTTTTTTAAACTTATCGGTCTAGTTTACGGTGTCGTTAAAAATACTAGCTTACTTATCCGATTTTTGTTTTATTTTTCGTATTTAATTGTTTATTACTACAATCTTTGCTTAAAATGCAATAATAATGTCCTAAAAACTAGATAAAATAGTTAGCGCTATAGTTTAAATATTACCTTAATTAACCGCTTAACATAAAATAAAACTATTTAAAATATTACAAAACGTATACTAATATTTAATACTATATACGTTATTATAATATTGGGGTTATAAATGCTTAAAATATAATTAAAAATACTTTTATATTTATATTTAAAGTATACGTTAAAAAATAATATTGCAAGTAATAAAATAATAGTATTTTTAATTAACTGCTTTGTAAAGAATGTTTTTTTATAGTTATTTTTAAAAACTAACTATAAACATAAGTTAAATAGTAATAAGTGAATAACTAGCTATATAAAAAAATCCTGTTTTTATATATTTATTCCCTTATTTTTATGCCTTTTTTTAGATCACTCTTGTTATAGTGATCTTTACGGTTTCGTTGTCGCTCCTCATTCAGGACGGAGTGAAGATTATTATGTTACTGTCGCGGATCACGATTTACTTCGTGATCCAAAAATCACGTGCCCTTCCTGGTCCGTGCTTCTTTTCTAGGCCTGCCAGCGGGCCTCCATTTGTCAGTTCGTAACACGGGCTAAAAATTAAAAATTTTAATTTTTTTTATTATATATTTTTCGTATTTATATATTATATAGCTTATTTATAATATTTTTTAAAGTTTTTTATAACGTAAACATAATCGTTTATCGTTATTTTTATATTTTTTATAATATTATATAAACTATTATTTCGATTTAATATCGAGCTTTTTTTATATTTTTGCTTTAATTAAAGCTATTCTTTTTTATTTTAAGCGGAATTTGTTTTTTAAAATATATAACGTAATTTTTCTTTAAACTATTATTATATATACTGTTTAATTTAGCTATTTATTTTTTGTTTTACAATTATACGTATCGTAAAAATATTTTAAATTTTCGTTTAAGCATTTTTTATTTTTGAGCTAATTTTATTTATATATTATTTTATTTTTAATATTTTAATATTTATATCGATTTCTTTTAATTTATCGTATTTTTATATTTAATAATGTTTTATCGACTAAAAAAATAAATATAATTTTTAAAATACTTTTTATTGTTTTTTAAGTTAAAAAGTTTTTTAGCTATTTTTTTTTTATTTAAATTAAGATTTTTTTTTTTTTTTTTTTTTTTTTTTTTTTTTTTAGTCTAGTTTTAGCTATTTATTACAAGTTTACGCGTTTTTTTATTTATTTAATATAATAATTATTTTATATTATAACTTTTGTTAAATTTGCTTTATAATTACTTTTATAACTTTAAATTTTTGCTTTAAAATTTATACTATTTTCGCTAAACTATATTTTAAACGTATTATATTTCGAAGTTATACTTTTTCTTTTAAACTTTTAATAAACTAGTCTTTATGGTAAACAATTTATTTATAAATTTTTTTTATTATTCGGCTTAAATATAACCGTATTAACAACTAATTTACTATTTTACGTATATCTTTTTAAGCTGCTTAGTTTTTTATAAATATTTTACTATTTTGCTTAACGTCGGAGTTTTTATCGTTATAATAAGCTTTTATTATATTAATCTATTGGCTTTTTTTTAGCTTTAAATATTTTAGCTTTAAATATTTTAGCTTTAAATATTTGTAAATTTTTACGTAATTTTTTATCGTAATTTTTAACGTCATGTCCGGGTTTATTATAATTATAATATTTAACATTTTTAAACTTTTTTTTTAGCCTTTTTTATTTTACTATATTACGTTAAATTCTATTAGTTTTAAATATATATTATACGCTGTAAATTATTAACGTTTTTTTTTAATTAAACTTATAGTTATTATTAATTTTTTTATTAAAAGTCTTTCGTGATTTTTCGTATAGTCTAATATTAATTTTAAATACGTTATTAATATATTTGTTAAAATTATTTAGTTAAAATAGTTTAGCGATTTCGTTTTTAACCGCATTTTTTAATTTTTTATAAAATATTATTATTTTTGCTTAATCGTTTAAATCAAAAATAGCCACAATTTTTTAAAATTCCGTAGCGTATATAAATGCCGATCTTATTTATTTTAATTTTCGTAAATTATTTTAAGCTTAGCGTTCTTTTTTTAAATTAATAAACAAGTTTTTAAGCTCGTTTTCGAACAATTTATAACTTTACAAAATCTTTCACGTATTTTTTAAGCATTTATTTAAAAATAATATTGTTATTTTAAATAAATGCGGTTCGAACTATAATAATGCTCGTTTTTTGAGCAATCTTGCCGTTATATAAATTTTTCCGATTTTATCTTTTTTTTAAAAAAAGTCTTCGTAAAAAATATAAATATACTTTAACTTAAACTAAAAATCCCTTTAGTTTCCCTAGCGTTTTATCGAATTTTGCTAAATTTAAAAGCTTTAAGTTTTTTTTTAAATTTTTTTACTAATCTTATATTTACTTAAATACTTTTTAGTCAAATATTTACCCTGTTAACTTTTTTTTTAAAAAGCTAATTTTGTTTTTTTAAATTTTAAATATTAGCTTTTAAATCTTAATTTTAAGTTTTAAGTTTATCGGCTTTTTTTTCGAGCTTATTTATTTAATTTACGGTAACGTTAAAAATACTAGCTTATTTATTAAACTTTTGTTTTATTTTGCGCATTTAATTATACATTGCCGTAATCTCTGCTCGAAATATAACGACAATATCCTATAAACTAAATAAAGTAGTTAACGCTATAATTTAAATATTACCCTAATTAACTGCTTAACGTAAAACAAAACTATTTAAAGTATTACAAAGCGTATACTAGTGTTTAACACTATATATACTCTCGTAATATCGGGGTTATAAATACTTAAAGTATAACTAAAAATACTTTTATATTTATATTTAAAGTGTTACAAAGCGTACACTAGTGTCCAACACTATGTATGCTCTCGTGGTATCAGGGTTATAAATGCTTAAAGTCTAACCAAGGATACTCTTATGTTTATGTTTAAAGTATACGTCAATGATAGTATTACGGGCAATAAAAACAATAGTATCTTAGATTAACTGTTTTGTAGAGAATGTTCTTTTATAGTTATTTTTAAGAACTAACTATAGACATAAGTTAAATAGTAATAAGTAAATAACTAGTTATATAAAAAAACCTCCGTTTTATATATTTATTCCCTCATTACTTTGTCTTTTTTAAATCTATTAAATCTTAAATCCTTTAAATCATTACACTAAATCTATTAAATCTTAGATTTTTTAAATCTATACACTAAATCTATTAGATTTTAAATCTTTTAGATTTATATTACGTAACTTAGCCTGCCCCTTTCACTAGGCTGCGCTTTTAGCGGCCTAATCCCCTTTCTCTTATTAGTTCGTAACATTTTTCCCTTCCTTCCAAATTTATTGTCCCAACAAACACACTTATAACCCTTAGGCTTTTTTTTCTTAATAAATACGTATTTACCCCTCTTCTTTACTTTATTATATCGGGTCGCGTGCGTAAAACTTTTAGCCCTCGCCATCGGCCTAATCAACGTATTAATCGTAAGCTTCGTGCTAAATTCATTTCTTAAAACGGCTTTAAAGTTCTTCTTTATATTCACTGCTTATTTTTTAATGTTTTTTATCTTCGAGTCGACAAAATTCCCAGTTATTATCTTTACACCAGGTACCAGCGTAGCTATAACGCAATCAAAATCCTAATATCTTCCCTTAAAGCTATCATAAACAAATGCAAGCGTCTCTCCGATCGTCGTCGTGCGCTAGAAAACAGCCTCCTAAAACGTCAAAAAAAACTCGCGGCAAAGCAAAAAAAAATATCCAACGAGTTATATATTATTCGCCGTTTTCGCTAACAAAAAGAATTCTTTAAAAAACGACGAATAGCGATCTTAGTAAAAAAAGAGCAGTTAAACGCTAAAAGGCGGGAAAAAAAAAAACCGTCGGTAATATTTCCTCTCCTTTTTTTAATTAAAGCGATTTTAATGCTTCCGTAGTTAACCCCGCCTTTTTAACTTCGGTCGGTTAGGGTATTGTCGGTAAAAGTCTTTAACAAAGTTCTTTACATTCGTAAAATGTTTTCTTTGTTTTTATATAGTTTTAGCGTACGTATAGCCTTTTTATTTAATAAAATATTCGAATTTTCTTTTAACTTATCATGAATTTAAGATTTCTTTTACTTCGTAAATATCTTTTTCTTCATTTATTTTTAGCTAAATTTTAAGCGCAGCGTTTAAATGCGCTTTTGTTAATAAAAATATATAAAATATTAGTCGGATAACTATAATATTAAATAACTTTAATTTATATATTACCGGTAAAAATACTTTTTTAATCTTAAAAAATCTAAAGTTTTTAAAATCGAGTTTTTTATTACTGCGTTTCGTTCGGATATTGCGTTTTAAAAAATAAACTTTATCCCCTTTTTTTAAAATTAGCTTCGACAATCTATTCTTATCGTAATATTCTTTCATTTTTTATTAAACAAATGTAAATTCTTTTTGTAGCTATTTCTATAATCCTAGCAACTTTTTTGCTTAAATTTTTACTATTAATATAATAATACCGTTAATATAATGTCGTTATATATCCATATCGTATCTATAGTTTGCTTTAAACAAAAACATTCCTATTATCTTGTTTATTAAATTATTATATATTTGTTTTACGTTGAATAATAATTTTACTTAATTATTTTAATCCTAATTAATATAACAATATAAATATTATTTTAATGTTTAATTTAATCTTTTTACTTAACTATTTATCTATAAATAATATACTATAAACATTTTATATTTAATCCTTAATATTTTAATAAATAATTGCCAAAACTTAAATATTATTATTCTGTTTTTATTAATAATAATTATCTTTAAATATCCATGCTTACTAAAAACATCTTTTATTATTACGTATACTAAATCTTTTATTAAGCTTGCTTTTTTATATAGTATAAAATAAGCATATTTCGTAAGCTTATTTACTATAACTATAATAAAGTCGAATTTTACTTTTATTATACATTCTTTTAACTTCGGTAATTTAACTATATAGTTAAAAGCTATCGTCTTTTAAGCACGATCTAATATTAATACTAATATTAAATCTCTATATAGTTTATGCTTTGTTATTTTAAATTTTTTGCATAAATCATATTTTGCTATAATATTTTTTATTACTATTAATACTTTTAAAAATTCATAGTTTCTTCGTAATCTGCTAAACGTTTTAAACACTCCTTAGTGTCCTAAAAATAAATATTTATGCATTTTTTTAACCAATTCGTACTAACATGTTTTTAATACGTATAGTTTATTATTATAATATAGGTTAAATAGTTTATTCGATCTTCGTAATACTTTTTCGATTTTTTTATCCCATTTTTTGTAATTTATTTACATAAAATTTATAAATAAGCTTTTATTAATATTCTCGTACAATAATACCTAGCTTTTTAATAATACTTTTTGTTTATAGTTACTTTTTCGGCTAAAAATATCGGCTCTATTATTTTCCTTGCTTTTAACGTAAATAATTTTAAAATCAAACTATAATAAAAATTTTGCCTATCGTATCTATCGTTTATTTAATACTTTTATAATTATAAACGTTATAAAGTTTTTATAATTTAAATAAACTTTTACTAATATTATTATGCTATTTAAATAATATTTTTACTATTTAAATGCTTTGATTATCGCTATAAGTTTTTTGTTATAAATTTAATAATTTAGTTTAAGTTTTAAAAACTTTTTCGAAAAAAATGCCACTAAATATAGTTTACTGTTTTTATTTCGTTAAATCAGTTGTCTTTTTATAGCGTAATTATTTGCGTTAATTTTTACTTTATATTTTTTGTTTAAATTAGGTAATTTTAATATTAAATCGCTTAAAATTGCATTTTTAAACGTATTAAACGCTTTTTGCTTTTTTTTTATTTATTAAAAAAACTTGTTTTTTTTTGGTTAAATTTATAAAAAGTGCCGCGATTTTTCCAAAATCCTTAATAAACGCACGTACGAAGTTCGTAAATTTTATAAACAACTATATATCACTAACATCTTTCGGTACGAGCTAGTTTTTTACTGCTTTTAGTTTAAATTATTAAATTTGTACTTCCTTTAAAAAGATTATATATTTTAAAAAATCTACCTATTATTTGTAAAACTTACTTTTTCTTAGATATACCTTTAATTTTACTTGTTATAACGCTTAAAATATTTATTATATATATTCTTTATATTTTTTAAATGTTTCCGAGTAAATTAAAATGTCGTTAAAGTATACTATTACGAATTTATTAATAAATTTTCGTAACATATCCATAATTATTAATTAAAATATCGCTAATGCGTTAATAAAGCTAAAATCTATTACTAAAAACTTATATAGTTTATATTTTATAATAAATGCTATTTTCCACTTATCGCCTTTTTTAAATTTAATATAGTAATAAACTTTTAAAACATCGAGTGTCGTTATTTATTGTGCTTTTTTAAAACGATTTTTTAGGTCGTTTATACGTAGTATAGGTTTTTTGTTTTTTAATAGTAATAAAGTTAAAATATCGCCAATTTTTGCAATTTTTCCACTTTCGTTTGCCATTTTTTCTTAGCTTTTTTAGTACTTATAGTATCGGTACTATTGCCGATAACTTAAAATGTCGTATAAACCCTCTTTTTAAATTCTTGTTGAAATATTTTCGTAATTCTTCGAGCTGCTTTTTATTCGACTTATACGGTTTAAAAGCTTTAAGGTATTTTTTTTTTAAATAAATCGCGTAATCGTATTTATTATGCTTTAGTAGCCTTGTTTTTTTACTATATTCTTTGCAAATAAGCTTTTAAATTCCGCGTACTTTTCTAGTACTTCGATTGTAAATTCTTTGTTAACTTGCTATAATATTTTGTCTTATACTTTATTTAGCTGTTTAAGCTTATATATAGCTTATATTTAAAGTTTTGCAAAAGCTAAGTCTTTTTTTAGTTTAATTATACCGGGCGAATCTTACTAAAAACGGCCAGCCCTTTAGTTTACTTTAAGATTACTTTTTCGTAACTAAGCTAACCTTAGTATTATATCGTATAATATTTTTATAATATCGAGCTTAAAGCGTTCTAAGTAACTTTAAATAATTACTAGAAATTCTGCAGTTTTTTGTACAACCTTTCCGTTATTATAACTTATAGTTCTTTTATCGAAAGTTATAAATATATAAAGTTTTTTTTTTTTTTAGTTTATGCTAAGTTTAATTTGTTAACTAGATTTAAAAAAATAAAGTTTTAATAAGCGCCTATATCGAGTAAAACTTTTAACTTTTTTCTTTTGTAAATTACGTTTATTATTATCTATATTTTTTTAAATTACGTTTTTATTTTATATAAAAGCCTAAATATTTCGTACATTAACTGTTAGTTTCGTTTTATAATTGCTTTTCGTTGTTTTTTGCTTATTAATAAAATTATTATCGGTTTTATCTTTTTGTAAATTTTACCGGTTTATTATTATTTCGACAATTGCGGATAAAGGTTAATTGTCGTTAATTTTTTTTTTTAATCTTTTTTTTTATATTTTTATATTAAAAAACTTTATAAAATATATAAACTATGCATTAAATATATTAACATCGTTTTTAAATCGTAAACCTTTTCTTGCAATTTTTAAAATATTGTAAATCCTGTTTAAATATAGTATATTTATAAATTACTTAATATATTACTATTAGTTTTCTAATTTTAGCTTTTTTATAAAAATATTAAGTCTTTATTTTAGCTATTCGGACTAGAAACTAAAGATTTTTAATTTTTTTTGCTATATATTTCTCGTATTTATACGTTATATAATTTACCTATAATATCTTTACGTATTTTTTATAACGTGGGCATAACTATACGTCGTTATTTTTAAACATAGTTTTATTATATAAACGACTAATTAAAATAAAAGTATTAAATTTTTTCGTTTTTAAAACTTTTATACCTACTTTAATTATTATATTTCCATATTTTTTATAATATCGTAAAAGCCATTGCTCTAATTTTATATTAAGCTTTGTCTACATTTTTGCTTTAATTAAAGCTATTATTTTTTATTTTAAGCGGAATTTATTTTTTAAGTATATAACATAACTTCTTTTCAAGCTATCGCTATATATACTGTCTTATTTAGCTATTTGTCTTTTTTTTTAGCAATTATATATGTCGTAAAAACATTTTAAGTTATTATCTAAACATTTTTCGCTTTCGGGCTAGATACGTTAAAGTATTATTTTATTTTTAATGTTTTAATACTTGTGTAAATCTGCTTTAATCTTTCGTATTTTTATATTTAACAATATTTTATCGACTAAAAGGTAAATATAGTTTTTAAAATACTTTTTATCGTTTTTTTAGTTATAAAGTTTTTCGTTTTAACCTCTTTTATTTAAATTAAGATCTTTTTGTTTCTTTTTTTTTAATTTAGTTTTAGCTATTTATTTTAAATTTAAACATTTTTTTATTCGTTTAGCGCAATATGCATTTTATGTTATAGTTTTTATTAGATCTACTTTATAATTACCTTTATAGCTTTAGGTTCTTGCTTTAAAATTTATACTACTTTTGCTACGCTACGTTTTAAACGTATTGTGTTTTTAAGTTATACTTTTTTTTCTAAGCTTTTAATAAACCAGTTTTTATTGTAAACAGCTTACTCGTAGATTTTTGCTGCCGTTTGTCCTAGATATAGTCGTGCTAACAGCTGGTTTGCCATTTTACGTACTTCTCCCCATGCTGCTTAGTTTCCAGATAATATTTCACTACTCTGCTCAACGTCTAAAGCTTCGTCGTCGTAATAGGCTTATATTATATTAATCTATTAGCTACCTTCCTTAGCCTTAGATATTTTGGCTTCGGGTACTCGCGGGTTTTTGCATAGTTTTTTGTCGTAATTTCTGGCGTAATGTCCAAGCTTGTCACAATTGTAACACTTGACTATTTTCTTTGACTTTTTTTGTCCCTTTTTTCTTTATTATATTACGTCAAGTTCTATAAATTTTGCGTATATACCGTATGCCGTAAACTGTTGTCGTTTCTTAAAATCGTTAGCCTTGTTTTGGTTCTTTTTTTAACCATTACTTCGGTAAAACTTTTATTTTCTTTTTTAATGTTTTTTATATAGTCGAGTATCGATCTAAATTGTTACGAACCAACAAGTGGAGGCCCGTTGGCAGGCCTAAGGATGGAGAGAAGCACGGACCAGAAAAGGGCACGTGACTTTTAAAATCACGAAGTAGATCGTGATCTACGCACTCGACATAGTGATCTTTACTATATACAAAGTGAAGAGCGACAATACGACAGTAAAGATCACCGTGGCAAAAGTGATCTAAGGGATAAAGGAATAAATATAAAAAAAGGAAGTTTCCTATATAACTAGTTATTTATTTATTATTATTTAATTTATATCTATAGTTAGTTTTTAAAAATAACTATAAGAGATTATTCTTTACGAAGCAGTTAATCGAAGATATTATTGTTTTATTAGCCGTAATACTATTATTAACGTATATTTTAAATATAAACCTAAGAGTATCGCTGGTTATATTTTAAGCATTTATAACCCTAATACTACAAAAGTATATATAATGTTAAACATTAGTATACGCTTCGTAACACTTTAAATAGTCTTGTTCTACGTTAAAGCGGTTAACTAGGGCAATATTCAAACCATGTCGGCACTAGCAATTCAAAAACATGCGAAACTATCGCAAATTGCAGCACTACTCTTAGAACGATTAAAAAGCTTTAATTACTTTATAAAAACTAAATGAAAAGATAATAAGTTTAAAATTATCGAAAAATAGTATAATTACTTAGTAAATTTTATTAAAAACTTTTACAAAAAACTAAACGCTAAAAATAACGAACGATAAATGCTAAAAAAAAACCTAAAAATCGCTAAACTATTTAAGTTTAATAAAACTTTTAATAAGTTTAAAAAATTTTTAGCTTAAATCCGAGCTTATTAATATTATTATAACGACGCTTTTAAAAATGATAAAAAACGCATTTTTTATGCGGCATTTTTGCTAAAAAAAAAAGAGCTTTAATTTGGTTCGAACCGCATTTGTTTAAAGTAACGAACAAACTTAAAAATAAATAGCCCGAGGACATTTAAAAGATTTTTTTAAGTCGAGATTTTTTTAAAACTAAGCTTAAAAATCGATTTTTTAACCTAAAAAAAAAACGATAAGCTTAAAATAAGTTATAAAAATTACGACAAACAAAATTAGCGTTAATTTATGCAATTAAGTTTTAAAAAATCTTAGCTATATTCGATATTAACGATTAAGCTAAGATTATAATATTTTATAGCAAATTAAAAAATAAAGTTAAAGATAAGATTATTAAACTATTATAACTAATTAAGTTTATAGAATATATTTTTATAGCTATTTAAATTAATACTTGACTGTTTAAACGATATTAAAAAGGAAGGCAGGGATTTTTTCGAAATAAAAATTAGAAAAAGAGTTAGAATAAAGCTAATGATTTTAAAAAACGACAACATTTTACAGTATACGGTATATATATAGAACTAATAGAACTTGACGTAATGTAGCAAGGTAAGAAAGGACAGCAGAAGCTAAAGAAGACTGTTAAGTGCTACAATTGCGATACACCCGGACATTACGCCAGAAATTGTAACAAAGAACTACGCAAGAACCTGCGAGTATTTAAAGCCAAGATATTAAAAGCTAAAAAAGGCAATTAACAAATTAACATAATATAAGCCTATTATAACGATAAAGTTTTAAATATAGAGCAGAGCAGTAAAGCATTAACCGGAGACTAAATAGCTTAAAGAGAAGTATGCGTATTAGTAGACTAATTAATAATACGCCTATATTTAAACCGAATAGCGGAAGAAATTTATGAACAAGCTGTTTATAATGAGGAATAGTTTACCGATAGTTTAAAAAAAGGAGTATAACTTTAAGTTGCGGCACGTTTAAAACGTAGCTTGGCACGAGTAGTATAGATTTTAAAAAAAGAACCTAAAGCTATAAGGGTAATTATAAAGCAGATTTAACAAGAACTATAGCATAAAGTCTGCGTTGCGCTAGATAAGTAAGAAAACGTTTAGACCTAAGACGAATGGCTAGGACTAGATTAGGAAAAAGAGAGATAAAAAGATTTTAACTTAAATAAAAGGGGTTAAGGCAAAGAATTTTATAATTTAAAAGACGATAAGAAGTATTTTAAGAACTATGTTTACTTTTTGATTGATAAGACACTGTTAGGTGTAAAAGTACGAGGAATTAAAGCAGATTAATATAAATGCCGAAACATTAGAGATAAGATAATATTTAAACGCAATTAGCTTAAAGGCGAAAAATGCCTAGACAAAGATTTAAAATACTTTTACGATATATATAATTGTTAAATAAAAGACGAATAGTTAAACCGGATAGTATATATAGCGATAGTTTAAAGTAAAGTTACGCTGTATATTTAAAAAGATAAATTCCGCTTAAAACAAAAAATAATGACTTTAATTAAAGCAAAAATATAGCAAAAGTTTGATATAAAATTAGAGCAATAGCTTTTACGATATTATAAAAAACATAAAAATATAATAATCGGAGCAGGCATAAATGTTTTAAAAACGAAAAAGTTTAACACTTTTATTTTAATTAGTCGTTTATATAATAGAACTATGTTTAGGAATAACAATATACGACTATGCTTACGTTATAAAAAACACGTAAAAATATTATAGGCAAGCTGTGTAGTGCATAAATGCAAAAGATATATAATAAAAAAGATTAAAAATCTTTACTTTTTAGCCCGAATAGCTAAGACAAAAATCTAATACTTTTATAAAAAAAGTATAGTTAAAAAACTAGTAATAATATATAAAACGACTTATAAATACGCTATATTTAAACAAGATCTACAATATCCCAAAAATTGCAAAAAAAGGTTTACGATTTAAAAACGATATTAATATAACTAATGCATAGTTTATATATCTTACAAAGTTTTTTAGTATAAAAATATGCAGAAAAAAATTAAAAAAAAAAATCGACGAAAATTAACTTTTATTCGTAATCGTCGAAGTAGTAATAAATCGGCAAAATCTACGAAAAAACAAAACCGACGACAAGTTTACTAATAAGCAAAAAAAAAACGACAAAAAGCAGCTATAAAACAAGACCAACAGCTAGCTTAACAAATATTTAGGTCTTTATATAAAATAAAAATACAGCTTAAAAAAAAACAGTTAATAATAAACGTAATTTACGATAGAAAAAAACTAAAAGCTTTACTTAATATAGGCGCTTATAAAAGTTTTATTTCCTTAAATTTAATTAACGAATTAGACTTAGCATAAACTAGAAAAAAAAAACTTTATATATTTACGACTTTCGATAAAAGAATTATAAGTTATAATAACGGAAAGGTTGCACGGGAAACTGCAAAACATTTAATAATTATTTAAAGTTATTTAAAACGCTTTAAGTTTAACATCGTAAAAAAATTATACGACATGATATTAGGGTTAGCCTAGTTGCGAGAAAATAATCTTAAAGTAAACTAGAGAACTAGCCGTTTTTAGTAAGATTCGCCGTGCAATTAAACTAGAAGAAGACTTAGCCTTTGCAAGGCTTTAGATAAAAACTGCACGCAAGCCTAAACAGCTAAATAAGGTACGAAATAAAATATAACAGCAAAACAATAAAAAATTTACGATCGAAGTATTAAAAGAGTACGCTAAATTTAAAAGCCTGTTTATAGAAGAATGTAGCAAGGAAATAGGGCTATTAGAGCATAATAAATATAATCATGCGATTGATTTAAAAAAAAAAAAAAACGCATTTTAAAGCTTTTAAACTATATAGGTTGAATAAAGAATAGCTCGAAAAACTGCGAAAATATTTCGACAAGAATTTAAAGAGAAGGTTTATACGATATTTTAAGTTATCGGCAGCAGCACCGATATTATAGGTATTAAAAAAAGCTAAAAAAAGACGGCAAACGAAAATAGAAAAACTGCAAAAATTGGCGATATTTTAACTTTATTATTATTAAAGACAAAGGACCTATATTACGAATAGACGACTTAAAAGATCGTTTTAGAAAAGCGTAATGGTTTACGACATTCGATATATTAAAAGCCTATTATTATATTAAAATTAAGAAAAGCGACGAGTAAAAAATAGCGTTTATTATAGAATATAAATTATATAAGTTTTTAGTAATAGATTTTAGCTTTATTAACGCATTAGCGACATTTTAAGCGATAATTATAGATATGCTACGCTAATTTATCGACAAATTTGTGATAGTATATATAGATAATATTTTAATTTATTTAAAAACATTTGAAAAATATAAGCAGTATATACAATAAGTATTTTAAGCGTTATAAAAAGCAAAGTTAAAGGTATATTTAGGGAAAAAGTGAGTTTTACAAGTAGCAAGTGGATTTTTTAAGATATATTATTTTTTTAAGAAAAGTATAAATTTAATAGTCTAAACTAAAAGCAATAAAAGACTAGCCCGTATTAAAAGATGTTAGTAATATATAATCGTTTGTAAGATTTACGAACTATGTACGTGTATTTATTAAAGATTTTGGGAAAATCGCGGCACTTTTTATAAACCTAACCAAGAAAAATAAGCTTTTTTAATAGACAAAAAAAAAGCAAAAAGCGTTCGACACATTTAAAAATATAATTTTTAGCGATCTAATATTTAAACTACCTAATTTAAATAAAAAATACGAATTAAAAGTCGACGCAAGTGATTACGCTATAAAAAAACAGTTAATCTAACGAAACGAAAACAACAAACCACATTTAATAGCATTTTTTTTAAAAAAGTTTTTAAAACCTAAACTAAATTACTAGATTTATAACAAAAAACTTATAGCAATAATCGAAACATTTAAGCAATAAAAGCATTATTTAAATAGCATTTTAATATTAATAAAAGTTTATTTAAACTATAAAAATTTTATAACGTTTATAACTATAAAAATATTAAATAAGCGACAAATAAAATAAGCGAAATTTTTATTACAATTTAATTTTAAAATTATTTACGTTAAAAGCAAGGAAAATAACAAAGCCGATATCTTTAACCGAAAAAGCGATTATAAACAAAAAGTATTATTAATAAATTAAATATTACTACACGAAAATACCAATAAAAGCCTATTTATGAATTTTATGCAGATAAACTACAAAAAATAGGATAAAAAAATCGAAAAAGCACTACGAAAAACAAACGAATTATTTAATCTATTTTATAATAATAAAATATACGTATTAAAAGCATATTAGTATAAATTAGTTAAAAAAATTTATAAACATTTATTTTTAAAACACTAAAGAGTATTTAAAACGTTTAATAAATTACGAAAAAATTACGACTTTTTAAAAGCATTAGTAGTAATAAAAGATATTATAGCGAAATGCGATTTATGCAAAAAATCTAAAGTAATAAAGCATAAACTATACGAAAATTTAGTACTAATACTAATATTAAACCGCGTATAAAAAACGATAGTATTTAACTATATAGTTAAGTTATTAAAATTAAAAAAACTTATAATAAAAATAGAATACGATTTTATTATAGTTATAATAAATAAATTTACGAAGTACGTTTATTTTATTTTATATAAAAAAGTAAGCTTAGTAAAAGATTTGGCATACGCAATAATAAAACATGTTTTTAGTAAATATAAATATTTAAAAATAATTATTACCGATAAAAGTAAAATAATAGTATTTAAGTTTTAGCAGTTATTTACTAAAATTTTAAAAATTAAGCATAAAATGTTTATAGCATATTATTTATAAACAAATAGTTAAATAAAAAAATTAAATTAAACATTAAAATAATATTTACGTTGTTATATTAATTAAGATTAAAATAATTAAGTAAAGTTTTTGCTAAACGTAAAACTAGTATATAATAGTTTAATAAACGAAACAATAAGAATATTATTATTTAAAATAAACTATAGATATAATATAAATATATAACGATATTATATTAACGGTATTATTGCATTAGCAGTAAAAATTTAAGTAAAAAAGTTATTAAAACTAAAAAAATGGCTATAAAAAAAAACTTACATTCGTTTAATAAAAAATAAAAAAATATTACGATAAAAATAGATTATTAGAGCTAATTTTAAAAAAAGGAAATAAAGTTTATTTTTTAAAACGTAATATTCGAATAAAACGTAATAACGAAAAACTCGATTTTAAAAATATTAGACTATTTAAAATTGAAAAAATAATGTTATTAGTAATATATAAACTAAAGTTATTAAATATTATAATTATTCGACTAATTTTTTATATATTATTATTAACTAAAACGCATTTAAACGCTGCGTTAAAAACTTAGTTAAAAGCAGACGAAAATAAAAATATTTACAAAATAAAAATGATCTTAAATTTACGACAAAGTAAAAAAAAGTTTAAATATTTTATTAAGTAAAAAAGGTATACGCACGCTAAAACCACATAAAAATTAGAAAAAAACACCTTACGAACGTAAAAAACCTTATTAAAGATTTCTACCGGTAACACTTTAATCGGCCAAAGCCGAAAAACCGGGGTCGCTTTTAAAAAAAATAACTAACCCTAAACTAAAATCCGACCAATCGGTATTAAAAAAAACCTTTATAAACTAAAAGTTTTAAAAAAAAGAGTTTTCGTAACTATTTAAAATAAAAAAAACACCGTTTTCTCGGTCTAATTTAATCATGCTTTATTAAAATAATTTAAAGCTACGCTTTTTTATTTTAATTTATATACGCCGTATCTACATTAAACGATTAGCCGCAGCAGCTAGCTTAAGCTAAATCTTAGTTATTTATTCGTAAAAATTAAACAAATCTTTACTAGCCTTGTTCTTTTCAAAATCCAGTTTACGCTATTATTCTAATACCTTAGTAAGCGAAAACGTTACTAAAACACCGTCGCAAAAACGACCGTAACAAATATACGTCTTATAGCGACTAAAGTTTTTAAAAATAAAACAAAAAAAAAAGAGATTGTTTAAAAAACAAAAAGTGCAAAGCATATTAGCTAACACCCCGTAAAAAACAGCGTAAAAATATAAAGCAGCTCGTTCACTAGATTTAGTTAAAAACCGATTAGAAAAATTGCAACGAATACGCGCTTTTTATATACGGTTAGGCATAATAAAGAATTTTAAAAATTAAGAAAAAAACTTACCGGTTAGCTTGTTAAAAACAACAAAAATAAAAAAAAAGGAATAATATTACGAACCAACAAGTAAAAGCCCGTTAGCAGGCCTAAAAATAGAAAAAAGCACGGACCAAAAAAAGGCACGTAACTTTTAAAATTACAAAATAAATCGTAATCTACGTACTCGACATAATAATTTTTATTATATACAAAATAAAAAGCAACAACACAACAGTAAAAATTACCGTAGCAAAAATGATCTAAAGGATAAAAGAATAAATATAAAAAAAAGAAGTTTTTTATATAACTAGTTATTTATTTATTACTATTTAACTTATGTTTATAGTTAGTTTTTAAAAATAACTATAAAAAATCATTCTCTACGAAACAGTTAATCGAAGATACTATTGTTTTATTGCCCGCAATACTATCATTAACGTATACTTTAAATATGAACCCAAAAGTATCGCTAGTTATACTTTAAGCATCTATAACCTTAATACCACGAGAGCATACATAGTGTTGGACACTAGTGCACGCTTCGTAACATAAATGGCTAAAGAAATGTATTCTACGAATTTAGTTAGTTGTGGTAGCTGAATAATCTTATCTTTAACTCTTTTTTTTAATTTACTGTAAAACATTATAATTTTAGCTTAGTTATTTATATCAAATATAGCTAAAATTCTTTAAAACTTAGTTGCGTAAGTTAATGCCGACTTTGTTTATCGCAATTTTTGTAATTTATTTTAAGCTTGTCGTTTTTTTTCGGGATTAAAGAATAGATTTTTAAGTTTAGTTTTAAATAAATTTTAATTTAAAAAAATTTTCTAAGTGTTTTCGGGCCATTAGTTTTTAGGTTTATTCGTTGCTTTAAACAAATATAGTTTAAACTAAATTAATGCTTTTCTTTTTAATAGGGATATTATATAGAAAATTTTCTTTTTATCGTTTTTAAAAACATTATTATAATAATATTAGTAAGCTTTAATTTAAGCTAAAAATCTTTTAAGCTTATTTAATGTTTTATTAAACTTAAGTAGTTTAGCGATTTTTAGGTTTCTTTTTAGTATTTATCGTTTACTGTTTTTAGCGTTTAGCTTTTTTCGAAGTTTTTTAATAAAGTTTACCAAGTAGTCGTACTGTTTTTCGGTGATTTCGAATTTGTCGTTTTTATTTTCCCTTTTAGTTTTTATAAGGTGGTCGGGGCTATTTCTTAATTGTTTTTAAAGCAGTGCTAAGGTCTGCGATAGTTCCGCATTTTTTTAAATTACTAGTGCCGATATAGTCTAAATATTGCCCTAATTAACCGCTTAACGTAGAATAAAACTATTTAAAGTATTACGAAGCGTATACTAATGTTAACACTATATATGCTTTTGTAGTATTAGGGTTATAAATACTTAAAATATAACCAAAAATACTCTTATGTTTATATTTAAAGTATACGTTAATAATAATATTGCAGGTAATAAAAATAATAGTATCTTAAATTAACTGTTTCGTAAAAAATGTTCTCTTATAGTTATTTTCAAAAACTAACTATAGACATAAGTTAAATAGTAATAAGTAAATAACTAGTTATATAAAAAAACCTCCGTCTTATATATTCATTCCCTCATCACTCCGTCCTTCCTAGATCTGTTAGATCTTAAATCCCTTAGATCACTATACTAGATTTATTAGATCTTAAATCCCTTAGATCACTACACTGGATCTATTAGATCTTAGATCCCTTAAATCTATACACTAGATCTGTTAGATCTTAGATCCCTTAGATCCAAGTCACGTGACTTGGCCTGCCCCCTTCACTGGGCTGCGCTTCTAGCGGCCTAGTCCCCTTTCTCTTGTTGGTTCGTAACACGTAAGTTTTATTTTATTTTATATTAATATATATATTAATTTATAATATTTTTATACTATTGTTTAAATTATTAAAAATTTAAATAATAGTAATAAAAATTTAAATCTAGTAAATTTTTTATTTTATATGCTAATTTATATATTAATTTATATATTAATTATTTTATAGCTTACTTTAAACAATAATAATAATAATTTTTATAAAAATAATATTAAACACGTAAATTTATTTTAACCGATTTTTAATACATATTAATAATATAAATTTTTTTTTTTAATAAAGCTGTAAATTTAAAAAAAAAAAAAAAAAAAAAAAAAAAAAAAAAAAAAAAAAAAGCTTAAAAACTATATAAAACGAAAATTTTATAAAACTATACTATTTATACTTTTAAACTATTATTACTAAACAAAGCTATAAATTTTATTAATTAATTTAATAATTTTAAAACTATTTAAAATTTTACCGTAGTTAGCAATAAATATATAAACTTAATTAATATATAAATTAATATATTATTAACGAATTTTATAAACAAAACAATTTAAAAAATTTAGCAAATATAAACTAAATATATTTATATTTTTATTAAAAAAGCTTTTTTTACTCGTATTATTTAAAAAATTGTTTAATATAACTATAAAAATAAATTCCGATTTTAATGCGTAAATTTAAAAGCATTACGTAAAATTTTAAAAGCCGTAATTACGGTTTTAATAGTTTATATATTTTATATACTAATATTTATATTAATTTATAAACTAATTAAAATTATTAACTATATAATATAATATTATATACGCGAAAAAAATTACTTTTATAATTAAAAACTTTTATTTAGTTTTTAATATTATGCGTAAAATAAAAAGTTATAATATTTTATATTTTTTAAACTTAACTATTAAATAGCAAAATATCGGCAATATAATAAATAAAAAAAATCGTCGTTAAATTTACGAAACTTTATTTAATTAATGTAAAAAAAACGATTTAAAAAAAACAAAATTATTTAAGTTAAAAAATTCCGAGCTATTAAAAATAAAAAAGTCGTTAAAGCGCCTAAAAAATTATTTAAATAACGCGCTTTTTTTTAAAAAAAAAAAGCGGCAAAAGCAATAATATTTAATTGTTTTTTTTTAAATTAATACATAACTTAATATATAGCTTATTATAACTTTTTGCAAAAACTATAGTACGTAGTTATTTTACAAATTAGTACGTAGCTTAATATATAGTTTACCGTAATAAGTCGCTAATTTCCCCGTTCTTTTTATTTATTACATTTAACAGTTTTTAATAAGTACTTAGGTCGGGTTTTACCAAGTACCCAACACCCGACTCTAGTCGGGTACCCGCCCGAATGGAGTCTCGGGTAGTAGCCGGGTACCCATGGGCCGGGTATTGCCCAACCTTAATTTCGGGGACGGGGGCTGTGTCTATACCTATAAACACCCCCTGGGTAGACTGTTTATAGTACAAATAACCTAATAAAATAGATAATATAATCTATTTCATACATACGTCGCTGTTTAGAAGTCATTAAAATGCATTTCTACATCTCTCTATCCTCTCGGCCTCCCATTTCGGGAACGGAGACCTGAAACGAGCCTTGGGTATTCTTATTTGACGGAACATGTTTATCATAGAATGGGTATTTTGATCTTTGATTTTACCAACTGAGTCTTTATTTCGGTCTTCGATGGAAATGGACGGGTTTTCTGTACCTTCGTGTGTCGTCACGTCTGCGCAAAATTTGTCGGCATCGATTTGCTGGTTTTTTAACCACGATTCAACGCTACGAAGAACTGTAGCTGTCACATAGCTTTGAGGGTACAATAAGGGTAGTCGCGGGGTCAGGAGTTGTGCTGCTTGTTGGTATAGCACTTTCGATCCCGGCTGTCGTTTCCGGAACAATGCTAGAATAAGCTCCTCCATACTATCGCCTTCTTCCGCGGTCTGGGTCTTAAGATCCCTGCTGCTACATAGTTCAATGAGAAATATTTTCCAGATTACAATAATGAATTCGTCGTTGAGGATGCAAGTCGACTCGACAGCAGTCTGAAGTAGTGATAAGCTGAATTGGTAAGTTGCCGGCATCCGCAAGCGTAAGGGAAATGTCGAAGTCAGTAAGCCAAGCCAGAATCGCATTGTACTCTGGTCGGTTGAAACAATATGATTCTGAGTCAGAAAATGTCTTTTGAGATATGATCTTAGAGAGTACACAATGATAACTCTGTTGAATCCAATATCTTCGCTACCTTCAATGAGAGATGACTCGTCATGTATCGATCCAAGGCCGCGAAAATTGTTATCACAGTTTTTCGTCTCTTGAGTCCATTCGGTTCCCTCGCATTGGCGGTCCCAGAAAAATATCGATGACCAATGAGCCTGGGGCTCTGTTGCGAATCTACTTCTTCCACTCTTTGTATCCTCAACTAGGTACGGCTTGATGTACTTATCTGCAACAGTCCAATGGACCATCAAAGACTTGTCGAGTTCTTCTAGGTATGCAACGGGAATCTCGGCTCCTTCGTTCTCTGCCAATTGAGCGTAATGAAGAGCAGCATACATACTGTCCCAGACCAAGCTGTAACGCAAATGCACCACATCTGCGGGCTTTGTGGTCTTGATCAACATGATGCAGGATTGCATGAGTGCCATATACGGATTAGAGTCACTCCAGCCTTTTACTCTGCTCCAAACATCCTTGTCTCGCAGAAACTCGGCTGCTGTTTTATGAATGAACTCAAGATGTGGGCGGGCGAAATGGGCGCGCGGTTCGCCACGTTGTCGAAGGCTTTTTCGCTCCTGGAATTCTAGAAGACCACAACACCTACTTCGGATACGGCTGTCCATTTGCTCGTATTTGATCCTTTCTTCTTTCTTTTTGATTGGATGGCATGGGGTAGACTGGACAGTAGCCCAGCTATGGTCCGTAAAGGATAATTGTATCGCTAAAAGAGGATGGCCACGGATGTCTCGTTCAACACTCATGCTTTTCATAAAAATTTGGAAAAGATATGAGGCCTGCCGTCTGTATCGGGGCGGGATTTTGTTTAGCATGTGGGCATAGAGGTCCGCAAGATCCGAGGGAAGCTCGTCAAGGCGAGTCTGAAGCTCACTTAAGCTGTCTCCGTCGCGCAGTCCATGAATCAGCGATCGTACCACCAAGGCTAGCCATAAAAAGACCCCAGAGGATTTCTCAACGAGATCTTCAATAAGCTGCAACCAGCTGTCTCCTCTTTTCTTTAACCTCTTTTGGAGTAAATCTGTGGCGTAATTGCGCATGTCACCGCGTGTCAGATCGTGCAGTCGAAGACCAGGCATGGAAGAAAACGCCTCTGTGCACGCTGTGATCGGGCGACTAGAAATTAAGAATTTTACATGCACGGAAGAAGCCGACTTGATAAGATCGATCAAGTCAGTGTAATCGCCCTCGTACTCATCTATGCCGTCGATGAGAAAGAACATTCGACATTGTGAACTAGCTTGGTCCAAGAGGCGTTTGAAGTATCTCCTGAGCTCATTCAATGTCGGCTCTTCAGTCCCGAGGGACGGTAACGCATGCACATCTCGGCAAATTTCTGGCATGATCATTGGGATCAGATCCGCATATTTCTTCAACACATCATAGAGTAAAGATCTTAGCAACCCATTTTGTGTCTTTTGAAGATTGCCACCTAAATTCCAGAAGTAGAATGAGGCACTAAGAGGTCTGGAAGCTCCAAACCAGTTTCGCAGGTGGTCCCAGGTCCGTTCTTCTTGCCAAATGTACTTCATAAGAATTGATTTACCGGAACCGGCCTTACCATTGAGCCAGTAGCAGCCGCTTCCTTCTCGGAGCCAGCGAGGGAAATCTGGCCATGGCTTGTGGTGAGATCGCTTTTGAAAGATCCAATTAAAGGTCTGTCGATGAGCATCGGACAGGTTATCAACACGATCAGTGATTTGTCGAAAGTATAGCCAGTCCAGAATGTTCTTGTGCAACCTTGAAAAGCTGAACTCTTCCAGATATGGTGAAGTTTGTGACTTATAAGAGGGATGGCCCAATTTCAACACGCTGTTCGAATTGTGCTGAAACGAGATTGGCAAAACCACCCGCCTGCCGATAAGGTGTTAAGGCCCTTGTTTCGCCATTACTCAGGGTCAAGATCGCTGCAATCACATCTCCGTGGTGTTTTTTGATCACTTCCAGGCTATCGTCAAAATCACTTCTCAGTTTCTTCATTTCACCTTGATTGAACGACACAATTTCCACGACTTTTGTACCTGTTTCTTCCAAGCCGTCAAAACGGCGAGAGTTCTCTGCTGCATAATGGTCAACCTTCGCGTTGATGCATGCTAATACTCGAAGGACAAGCTGCTCCTGGAGAATGGAGAGTCGTGACCGAAGTGATGCGATTTCATCGGCTTTCCAAACGGTTTGCAAGGCCTGCAAGAAGGTTCTCAACCTCGATTTTCTTACCCGCCATTGTAATCGCCTCAATTTCGGCTCTGTCAATTTTCTTTGGTCGGAGTGACCGAAGGGTTTCCACGAGGCGATTCGCTATCTGGCTGCATTCGTCTAAGATTTTACCCAGAGCCTTCTCACTGTCGTCAGCTCTAATATTTGGAGAATACGAGGGTGAATTGCTGTATAGCCACGTACCTCTTCGTGTTCTTTCAATCCTCTCTTTCTAATGTAACACGTCTTCGTACGATCTTTGAGAGTCGAGTTGAGCTTTAGAAGGTCATTTGTCGTCTGCTGAAATGCCTCGTATGTCAGGGGTTGGCCGGTGTGTCTAATTTCGCCATAGTCTTTAATCAGCTTCCCAGTAAAATCTATGAATTGTACGATGGCGGCAGCAATATTGAGAGCGCTGATAGGATCCATAATGATAGGTAACCATTCAAAGCTCTTCTCGGCGTGAAATTTTCGAAGTAGTTGAAAAAGCACAAGATTCACACGTCAGAGCTGGCGGGTTGAGAGACCTCATAGTGATGAATGGTCACGAAGCAGCTCAGCCCCAATCACAGCATTCTGACCAGTAATGTTTTGAAGTGGCGCCGCGGTAGGCAGAACAGCGCCACTTGTTTAGCTCAAGTTCAATTGATTCCCATTAGATAATTAGCTCATACGTTCGGGTGACTGGTTTGGTCCCAAATATTATGCCTTACGAGACACTTCCGTTGACAAGTTTCTCATGCAATGCACCGTCCGGCTATGGCGGTCGAGAATGGGATGCCCGTACTTGACAGGCGTGCTTTCTGTACGTGGAGTAACGATAAGAATTGGTTTGCTTACATAATCCTGCTGCTTTGTTCGATAAGCAGATAAGCTAAGTCTGCTTCGGATTATATTTCAGTTGGATGAGAGAAATCTTTCTTGCAGTTGATCTCTATAAAGAGCTGAGGTGGTTTAAAGCCATTATAGCACTGATCTCGGTGCAAGTTTGATAGATGGTTCACCAGTGCCGAGTAATTGCAATGAAAATATGAAAGATCTGGATTGTAAATCGTGCTGTCGCAGTGCTTGCGTATGAAAAGAATAAGAGAACCATAGAAAGATATGCGAAATTATTAATTGCGTGGTAAATGTACATGCTAATGAACTCGTTATTCCAATCTGTACAACTTACCAAGCACTTCATGGCGTACTCGTTTCTAGGGCAGTAAGTCGACTCAGGTGATACCTCATTCTACTATATGTACATTTTGCCGCGTATCTATATCGTGTATCAGGCCTAACCTAGCAGCTTGCTTACACCAAATGCCAAAAAGCCCAATCTCCCACATAAACATGCGATACAACACGCTGCTGAATGGAAATATACTTACATATTTATGAGTATTATTCCCCATCATAATGTCGCCAATTACTCTAGAAGTTCTGTGCAGATCGTAATTAGTTATCAGTATATTAACAATATATACGCTCATTATCATAGAAGACAGTTCATTCCAAAATCACAGGTCAAAATTACGGTACC
Organism: Xylariaceae sp. FL1651; assembly: GCA_025201745.1. Lineage (NCBI taxonomy): Eukaryota > Fungi > Ascomycota > Sordariomycetes > Xylariales > Xylariaceae > Xylariaceae sp. FL1651. The sequence continues at coordinate 17,775 of MU624238.1, read as the reverse complement.
AACACCCACAGTCACCACCTGCTTGCGGCATTTCGAAATTCCCAACTTCGTTACCATCCGCGTCCCTACAATCGGGCACCCCGACTCCCGCACCCGCGACCTGCGATATTTCCACCGCATATGGCCAGGGGTCAAAGTTCTCGCTGGTATGTGTACCGTTCCCCATATTATCTACGCTCGTGGTTAGATTTGCCGGGTACTCCGCAGGCTTTCGAGTCCATATCGTAGCGCTGAGGGTCGTGTCATTGAAATAGCATTTCGTCGCCGTGCTCCCACTCCCACCATCTCCGCTCCCCGTGATAGGCTGCGCGGGAACAACCTCCAACACCATACCCCCGAGCTCGAAGACCAGGCGTTCGGTATCCTGATTTCCGTCCTCGAGGTTGAGAGAGACATTGCTAAACTGCGGCACGAATGGGTTCGGTGCCGTCGAGATATTGTAAGTGCTATTTGCCCGCTCGCTGATCGTCCACAAGAACGTCGCCAGCGCGTCTGTCTCGGCAGATGGCGACGAGGAGTTGTAGGTAGCGAAGGGGTAGCAGCGGAACGCCGCGCTATTCGTAGTGCATGCCGTGCTTGTGTTCCACAGCGCGGTCATGAAGCTATACGAGCCTGCTGGGAAGAGTATTGGCGGCTCGGGTGCCGTGGGAGGGGAATTACTGTTGCTATGCCTACGGCAATGAGTGTCAGTCATTTCATTTTTAAATTATCCAGTACCACACAAAAAGGTACCTAGCTGTCAAGATTAGGGGGAAAGCCTGAAGCAGAGGGATCTAAATGAAAGGGGAGGTAGGGAAAGACAAATAAGAGAGTACCCACCCCTTACGCCTCAACCCAAGCACCAAGCCCACAACAAGGGCTGCAACCACTATCAAGGTCAGGAACCCAAGAAGCGTAAGTCGAAACCACCCGCCCCGCTTGACATACCACCCGGGCCGTGTGTCCTTCGGCGGTGGCGGGGATAGTGGCGTGCTCGTAGTTGACGGCGTGTTGGCGCTATAGGGCGGCGGCGGGTGGTAGCCGAGATATGAGTGCTTGGACTTGTTGGTAGCGCTATTGGGAACGGCACGCCTGGACGACCGTCGTGGTATGCCAGGTGAGTTACTGTCGTAATCATCCTCTGCAATCGCAGGCATCACCCCTCTAGATCTTGAACGCCGGCTTGACATCGACATTTTCTCGCTGAACTGAGCGCAGTGGTTATAAATTTATATGGGATGAGATCAATGTATAAAGCAGACTCGGGCGCAATAACTCTCATTTGCGTTTGCGGGAGATCAAGTCGGTGTGAGCTGGCTTAGGAGAGCGTATGCTTGATGATATCTCCTTCTCACGACGTTTGCGCGCGTAATATGTTGAGGTGAGACAAGGCTGCGACTAGAGCTGTGCTGAATCGCCACGCGCGCGACCTGTCAGGAGCAGCTGAAGATACAGCAACAAGCCTCCCCTCGCACAGCTCTGAAGATACTGGATCCAAGCGATGTCAGATTCCCCCTCAGGTTCGCGCGAGACGTTGATGAGCTAGCACAGGCAGCTCGCCCGCTGCGGTATGCAATCAGCGCAGGACTGTTTGGCTCCTCGGCGCGATGTTCACTCCAAACCAAAGATGCTCTGTGTTGATCGGTGCCGCTAAACTTGGTCGCCCCTGAAAAGTCAATCAAGGTGCCCAATACAGACGGTTCATTTCAGATATTATTCTTCTGGAAACGATATTTACTGTATGGTGATTGAGGTTCACCCCAGAATGTCACATCTGGACTCTACACTGCACTAGGATGCGTTTTCCGCTTGATCTGAATACGGACAAGTTCGTCAATCAGCATAGGCACTATTACATTACTATAGGCTGTCCCAGACTTCAGCTGGACAAGTGGCTAATACCTGGCAACGGGACTAAGTACTTCCAGCTACTTGAACTTCAGAAATCCTTTGCCACTGATGAGTAACCAGTCGAACAGGGTGGGGTGAGCAAGCCAAGATTGGCTGTCGAATGATGCATATTTCAGCCTCCAGCGCAGTCATAGAAGGTGACACTGTACGAGTAGATGTTTCTACAGGAAGATCTGTGCATGACTCGGATTCGTTGTATCTGCAGCATACTGCAGCTTTTGAATAGCGTCGATGGAATCATCCCGAGAGAGCGGAGAGTTGGTGTAGCGCTCTGGATGTTCATAGGTTAAAGCTTATCTGAATTGGGAGAATTGGCGCCGCTTTGAGCGTCGGTGGCTTCACTAATCAGGGATATGGGCGCAAGTAATTTTCAGCTATCAAATCTCTCTGTCGGTTGGGCTTCAGTGTGCCAAGTCATCGTCTACACAAGTAACAATGCCGGTGAACGAGGTAATAAGGTAACGGGTATAGTGTATGGAGGTTTATGGGTTCGAATACGCCATGCGGCTCTGCTCTACGTACATACACAGTATCTTAACAGCTCTAGACACTACAATCTCCTCATGATCCAGCCCTTGCTGGTCGAACAACTTCCACACTTTGCTCAGAACTATCTACGTAGGGAGGGGGATCTAAGGGTGCGTCGCTCGTCTCGGTCCAGACTTGAGCGAGCTCTTTCTCGATCTCTTGACGACGTTGCTTCCATTGCTCAACTTGAGAAAGTCGTTCGCGAAGCTCTTGTAGCTCTCGCTCAACCTGCATTTTCTCGCGCTCGGTTCCGATGCGCTCAAATTCCCACTCGTCGCCATTATCGCCCGTGCTGAGCGCAAGGTTGAAAGTATGATACTTTTTTAAAGATGCTCGGGTAGATATAGTAATCAGGGCTGAAGACCGTTAGCTTGTTTGTCAAATTATTTCTATTTGTGACTTACTAATTCCCCTTTCTTTGCAAGTTTCGTATAAAAGCCCTTCAACATCGCTCGACACAGCACTTGTGCCTTCATCGATAATAGCATACTGAGGTTCATGGTACAGCAGCCGGGCGATGCCAATTCTCTGCTTCTCACCACCGCTTAGCACATCCTTCCACTCCTTTCGGGTATCCCATCCGCCCTCCCGGTCAGGTAGATAACCGAGTTTTGCCGCGTCGAGTGCCTGTTTCAGGTCCTCTTCGCTCTTACGCTTTAATCGCATGTCTAGCTCGCCGTCCGGGTAGATGACCTGATCACGAAGAGTGCCGATACTCAGGTACGGGCGCTGGGGTAGAAACATGATACCATCCTCACCAATCGATTTCGGTCGGCTGATCAAGCCACGGTATACGGGCCAAAGTCCTGCTAAGACCCTTGAGATAGCACTTTTGCCAATCCCGTTCGGGCCCGAAATCAAAAGATGTTCTCCACGGCGAACGATGAGAGAGAGCGATTCTAACAACTCTTCGCCTCCCTGAGGCCAAAGGCCCGGCGCAACAATGGGTACATGCTCCAGTCGAACGCCATCAAAACCCTTTTGGATGGTCCCCTGGACGTCAGATAGAGAATAAAGTTCGTTGCCAGCGGCGCGGGGGAAATAGGCATTGGCATGGACCCGATGAAGTGTAGAAATCAAGGTGTAGACTCGACTTGTGTAGCCAGCCAATTCGGCGAGGTCCTTGATAGAATACATCATGCGACCACCAGCATCCGCAAGTGAGAGCATGAGCCGTTTGTTGGTGATGAAATCCTTCATGCGATTGCGCTCACGGCCCCCCTTTTCAGCGCTTCCCACCATCTCCATTGCGCCTCCAACACCACCCCAAGCGGGAAGGAAAACCGGGAGAGATGACAAGAGGTAGCCATACGCACTCCAACTATACTTCAGGATAAAGTCTTCAAGAATATTGTATCGAATCTTGAGCATATAGATGCCTTCCATCCAGCTCTTCAAAGATCTAAATTCTTTATTGAGGAACGTCTTTTCCATTTCAGCACCGCCGTAAAAGGCAATCTCCTCGGCATTGGCTATCAAACGGGCGTGTAGACCTCTGAAGTCACCTTCTTTGCGGCCTTCGACCGCTTTGAGTTTTCCAAAAGGCGGAGACAGTCTTCGAAGGATACTCGCCGTGAGGAAGTAATTGCTTAGAAGACCTGTCAAAGCCAATGGGCCCAGGGAGCGATATAACTGGTAATTGAATACACAAAGATCCACAAATGGTTTGCCGAGCGATGAATAAAGGTTTGCGGCTGAAGCACAGAAAAGGGTGAGGTCTTGGGTAATAAACTGATCGGCTCCTTGGCCAACTCCCCCGTCTAGGTTCGATAGTTTGTAATAGTTGAGGTTTTCATTAAGATACAAGTCGTGAATATATCGTGTCAGCCTGGTGCGGAATGCGATGGAAACTTTGGATTCTAGGTATTTGATCATCGAGTTCGTATAAGCGGCAAAGCCGCCGAGTCCACACCACTTTATAAGAGATCAGCGCAAACATCAACGAGCTCGGGGACACATGGTTGCTAACCTTGGCTATACCCCAGAGAAATAGCCGGCCGTTACCCTCAACCAAGTCACGAACAATTTCACCATCGAGGCGCGCGACTACTAGCGATAGATACGTCCGCAGCATTAGGAACACACCGTGACTAACCAGCAGCCCGGCCTCTTTACTTGTCCACCGCGGAATCATGATGCTCATCAGGCTCAAGAACTGGTGGAGAAAGGCAAGGTTTAGCCCTGGTTTTGTCTGTGCCGAGGGAACGACACCATCGCCAAGACCAGAGACTTTGGGCGGGTTGAGGAAGAGGCGTCGATGCGCCTCAAAAGTCAACGGTTTTGTCCTATGAATGACGACTTTGGAGGTGCTGTCCTTATAGGGGACATATATCGTTCGTGATCCATCTTTGCCCAAAAGCCACGAGTTAGTGCGTACAAGTTTCCGGCCTTGTTCTTTTTCTTGTCTTCTCCGTTTCCACCATCTCCGACTACCCTCCGCGCCGAGAACAATAGTTAGGGCTAGGGCGAGGGTCGCGAGGAGCTTGGCTCGTCGTGAGGTCTTTCGGAATCGATCTTGAACGAGCTTTTTGTACTTGTCGATAAAAGCCACGAGGATATCTTCGGATGCCGAATGGCGAAGGGTGGATTGTACCGCCATGACGTCAATCAGCAGCAGTCCGGCAGGAGGAGCGACGTTGCCATTGGCAGCATGGATGCCACAATAATTATTGAGGCATGGACTTGAATGGGTCGTAGGAAGTTTGCGCAAGCAGCTGGTCGGACTGTTGAGAGAGAATTGCGAGGAATGAGGAGTTAGCTCGCCGAGAGGTCCCGTAACGAATGACCAAAGACACCGAGCACACAGCGGCCATCTCCCATGTGATCGATCGCCTCGGCAGAAGCTCCCCATCTCAACTCAGCCGGTGGAGCGTTAGCCACACTACCCCAGGCTGCTTCGCCACTGGGGAACTGTGGCTGTGTATCGCTATTCATTTGCATGTGCCTAATTCAAAGTATCTTTTCAAATTTCATTTCGAGACGACTTAGGTAACAAATACTTGTCTGCATGCCCCGAACTCACTTAGTAGAGGCGAAAAGCATAACAGGATTGATATGTCTGGCATTAGGATTAAAAGTACTTTGGAAGCACACCATATCTGATTAACCAATTTAGCTAGAATGTCACACCCTACCCTGTGATGTGTCCTAACTTGTTTCTGATTTGTGAACACAAACTACGTACGTAGGTGAGATGATTTGGTGAGCAGTATGACGACTATCACATCACAGTCTAGTGGTCGTATATCCCATCCAACTCTCACCGATATCTGAACAACCTGGACCTATAGCCCTGTATGGAATTAGAATTTCTGGGGCATGCATTTGTGTCCCAAAAACTTCCACATCGTAGGTCGTCCTAGTGCTGTTAGGACTGGGTTACTTTGAATTCTAGTTCCGTCTGAGTGGTGCTAGCAGCGGGCGGTCCCACAGCTCGCCGTCACCGTCTGCATGGCTAAGCGCCCATCTCATCGGCATAGCCAATGGAAGAGAAGAGCTACATTGGTTGCATCTTACTCGCTGGCTTCGGTCGCGCTTTGCAGACCTCAAGCTGCATTGGCGGCGGATCTATGCCGGGGACTATCCCGCCCGTCTTCTTCAGCTTAAGTTCAGTCACAATTTGATTGTAGCTGTAACAATTTCATACTTTCGCAGAAAGCCACTAAAGTGACTGCGGCTCGTTGTCATACAACGTGTCAGTTGAAAGCTTCTGTCGTTCCATCCTGATAGAGAGGGTGGAGGTTATTAATATAGAAACCTCCAAAAGAGGGTGCCGGGGAGAAGCCAAATCAACTGAGGGACCTGGGCACGTAATCACCTTACCAAGCAATCAGCACAAAAAAAAGGTATCTCCTGGGCACACTGGTGTTTTCGCTTAGGTAACCGGTTAGTTGTTGTGGGCTGTTTGAATATATCAACTATGCTGTGGTTTTCGAAACAAGCTCAGCAAGTAGAAGCGAAATTGTAGGTAGTGGTTGATAGACGAGATATTACGGTACCGTCGCGGCGAGGTGCTAGTCTAGATGGTGACTTTAGATTGCAGAGCTTCAATTGTGGGAACTGATCTCTTGATGTAATGAAAGAGACACAAGACGAGGATAGCTCATGATAACGGCCCAGGGCTAACGGAGCTACGGTCACTAACAGAGCATATCAGCTTTTAGTACCGCTAATGAAGCAGGCCATGGCGCACATACCCACCCACCCAAAATGGCATGGTCTCGGGCCACTCTAACCACTCGAAGCACTGATTTCATCCCCCTAACCCCCCAAATTACATCCTTGTCCCAGTGAACTTCACTTCATGGGGGCGCTAGCGGCTCGCACCCAGCGGCCCTTTTGCCTGACCCTTCTCGAGCCTCTTTCCCGTCCCCAGCCTTTTGCAGCGGGCAGTAATAATACCTCCTTTCGCGTCAACCTTCAATTACCACTGCCTTCTCGGATCGCCAGAGATACGGTCGCATTGCCGGAGGTTTCACCTTATCACGACGGCCAAGCATCCACTCGAGGTTTCCAGAGGCTATTGAACGCACCATTGGGCGGCTGGGCAGCTAAGGTACATCAATCTATCTGACTGATTATTTGATTTCCTGGAAGCGACAGTCAGTTGCTGTCGCTCTTGCGTTTAGGAAATCCCAAGGCCGGGAGTCGAGTGTATTGTCAAACTTCCCGTGCCTGGATTGTGCTCACGCTTCATTCGACTGCAATCGAACCAGCATGTACACTGGTCCACCGCTCCCGAGTTCCATTTCTACTCCACAGCATTGAATGCTCGCGGGCATTGACTGTTTCCACCTCTTTCTCTACCGATCAATCACCCGACAAGATTCTATCTAGCTAATTTCGAGTTTATAGTGCGAAGACGCCTTGCGCCCGTCGAATTTTTATCCCCTACGCCGCGGACCATGTCACGAGGTGTCAACGAAAGCAACCAGTCAGAGCAAGGGGTTGTTAAGGATAAGGATATGCTCCAGCCCGAGGACGGGCCCAGCTCAGCCAGAGGTCGAGGTCATCTAAACGTCCCGTCGCGTTCGTCATCCCAGAAGATAGAGCCGTCACCAGCAACCACTGGACTCAGCGGCACCACTGCGACCGAACCCCGAGATAGCATTGGTGGGCATTCTAGAGACTCCAAACACAGCATGTTGGGTCGGCGTAGAAATGGTAGCGCATCTACCAACCGCTCGGGCGCTGCCACAAATCCTACAAATACCCCCAGTTCATCGCAGCCTAATTCCCCTGCCGGAGCACCACAAAGACGGAAGAAGGGCGGACTGCTCTCCTTACTGGGTTGCTGTGGCGTGCCTGATAATGCGAACGCACTTGAGAGCGGAGAAGAGCCTTTACCATCCCATAAGCTTGACAGAATTCCCCAGCGACCGTTGACATCCAGCCGGAGGACCATAACTCCGTCAGAGCAAACCAGTGGCAGTAAATCCCAGCTTTATGAGAAGGAGAAGGATCCCCAGGCTCAGGGTGGATTGTCTACACAGGAATCCGCAAAGGCTTTAAAGCGTGCTTCGCAATCTACAGCCCCCGATCAGTCAGGCGCCGGTGACCTAGACAATGAATTTAAACAGACCACAATTGTAGCTGCGCCTGGCCCAAGCATCACTGTCAATCCTCCATTAGCCGAAAGCCACGAGGCTGATGTAACGAGAGGAGAGGGTTCAAATTCTAAGGATGAAGAGGGCGATGTGGAAATGCCCGATGCCGACCTGGCTGCGTCACAGCGAGTGAAACAACCTGTGGCTGCTGCCGAGGACAAATATCCCAAAACGGTGCCTCCACCCCCGCCTCCGCCGAGTTCTGTACCAATAGCGAACCAAGCTCCAATCATGGCTGAAGAAGAGAAGGCAGTAGTGGCAGAACAGCCCCAACCAAAGTTCCTCTTGCCTCCTATCGAACCGCGCTTCAAGGGGCGGAAATGTCTTGTCTTAGACCTTGACGAGACACTAGTCCACAGTTCCTTCAAAGTAAGTTAGCCCCATTCACGTTAGATTCGATCTAGAAACTCATAAGGTCCAGATACTACACCAAGCCGATTTCACAATACCCGTCGAAATCGAAGGGAATTATCACAATGTATATGTGATCAAACGACCAGGCGTAGACCAGTTCATGAAGCGTGTGGGTGAGCTCTATGAAGTTGTTGTTTTTACGGCGTCTGTATCTAAGGTTTGTGGAATCTATCCCAGCTTAAATCGCAGAGTCTAACAGAAAGGCACATAGTACGGCGACCCACTACTAGACCAACTTGATATTCATAAAGTTGTTCACCATAGGTTATTTCGCGAGAGCTGTTACAACCACCAAGGCAACTATGTCAAGGACTTGTCTCAAATTGGACGTGACCTCAAGGACACTATTATTATTGACAATTCGCCTACCTCTTACATCTTTCATCCGCAACACGCCGTTCCAATCAGCAGTTGGTTCTCAGACGCCCACGACAATGAGTTATTAGATCTGATCCCTGTTCTCGAGGACCTAGCTGGGTCTAATGTTCAGGACGTTAGCCTGGTTCTCGATGTCACTCTTTGAGCGAGAGGCTAACACTTTTCTTGCACCACCACGACCAAAATACATCACAAACACTTGTTATCATAGCGGAAGGCGTTTTCGGCTTTAACCACCTTGAGACTTGGTGTAGATGTACTGTTTAATACTATATAAAAAGAGGAGGACTGACGCCAACCCGCTCTAGAGTTCCCACCTCTTTTCAAAGAGACGGTAGACTGTGTATAACCGATGACTGCTGTTGGGAGTACCTTGGACCGGTAAATTAAAAGGCAACGGCTACTTCTGGAAAGGGTCCTCGATTTCAGACAGGTTCAGGCAGCTTGACAATACTGCAGGCAGGGTGTGATAGGGCCATACAATTCGGAGGCGGTCATCTAACCTTTGGAACTTTCGGGAGTATCAACAAAGCGGCAGCGCATTACTCATATAGAGTCGAGCGACGGAACTCGCAGCGGATTCCCATCACGAATGCACAATCTTGTCTTTTTCTTTGGTATTTATTTTGTCCCTTTTGTCACCTTTTTCTTCCAACCTTTTCTAGCCGGCGGCTGCAACCCATTCTTCGTGACACGCACACATAACACTACACAAACATGCCGAGCGCAATCATAAGTCTACCAGCAGACAAGCGCCCCTAGGCGAAGGAGGCATAACCGTTCCCGGATGATCAATGCCATACTGAGCAATGGATCCTGAGGATCAACATGACGCCTAGCCAGAAGAAAAAGCCTGCTGAAAGGGAGCATATCCGGATGGAACGAAGTGGGCATACAGAGGATACCGGCCTAGGATCGTGGCAGGTATTCTCATAGCAAAGGCGCTAACAGTTCTCATAAATTGATATTCAAACTTGATCAGGATACCCAACTTTGTTCATCCACTGACCTTGGCCTGTGAATAAGCTGCATATGTTGTAGATATTATCGTGGTAGCGCAACACACGTCAACTCCTTTATGGCTAAGCGAAGTAGATGCAATCAGTGCCAACCTTAATGGCAAGGATGCGCTCTATAATAAATCAAGACGAGCAAGGCAAAAAATTGTTTCGAACAAAACACAAGCGATTCTTAGCCACTAAAGCGCTTATGAAGGCGTAATAGTTAAAAGGGCTTCAATCTCAACGACAAAGATTGATAACCATTACGAATTGGTGTTCTCATAAGGAAGTATTCCAAAAGAAAGATATGACTGTAGTAGATGAAAATATGGCTTGTCTATAAGCAAGGCTCTTGTGTTTATGATATTGAGGTTAAACATCATGTATCATTAAATAAACATGCAAGATAGATATAGTATACTTCGTACATATTGACATAATTATAAGACCTAGCACAAAAGGCCAGGTGCTCACGTACCACGTGCAGCCAAGCTAGTGACGTGACTGATTGGACATAATCCATCCCGACACTTAGGTACTAGGGTACTTATAGGTACTTAAAGTTGGATGGAGCTGGATTGGAACTTGGGCTCCACCTGACTTTACTAACCGGCGGGTGGATGATCAATACTCCGCGACTACTTAGCCGCTTCCACCATTGCCGCCCGGGTGGGAACGGCTGCCAAGCGCTATGAACCTGTTGTGCATGGCTTTTCAGTTGCAACAGCCATTCAACTCCTGCTACCGGCTTCAACCAACGTCACTGAAGGCCGTTCTGTCCTTCTATCTGGACTTCTTCGCCAATCCTGGCTCTCCTCTTCCTCTTCCCCCTCTCTACTCCGTCTCTTTTTGCAGTATTAATACACCGAGGGATGATGCTGCCCTCATCGGTACGGCGGATCGCCACAGCCGCACCTCAGTCGCCTCTGCTGGCATCCTTCGCACCCACGGCAACTCGAGCCACGGCCGCCTTTGCCCTCGCTAGCAATCCTAGATGCAGCCAGCGAAGACGGTATTCCTCATCGAAACCTTCTAGTCCGAACGACTCTCCTAAGGGCTATCCAGATGGCCAGGTGACGACTAGTCCTGCGCAGTCCACAAAACAAAGCGGCGAGAAGCGGAGGCGCAAGGTCAAAGATTCGGCTCTACAACAAAAGCTCCCCAGCGTTCCCAGCACACAAGATGTGCCGCAAGAGGGTATGTACTACTTACAGATTTTAGTTCTCGCGTTTAGTATCTCGTTGACATTCATCAACTAGCTCTGGCCTTATCAACTTTCTTCGGGCTACATCGACCCATCTCTGTGACACACAGCTTCCCGAAAACGGTCACAGACGAAGCATTCGCGCAGATCTTCGCGCCACGAACGAAGCCTGTCGCATATAATAAGATCATGTCTACATTGTCGCGAGCAGTAGACCAGCTCGAGCAGCCGATGCAAGGGCTCAGTATTGCGACGCAGCACGTGACCGACACCTCCACGGCTACTAATATGAACGGCGAACCAATGCAACAGATCAACGTGAAGCACGCAGATGGCACAGAGTCGAGCGTATACTTGCATTTAGACCACATGTCCGGACATTTTCTCCCTTTCCATCCACCTCCGATCCCCCAACCGCAATCCGCTAGCGAGGCCGCGGCTGAGGCTGCCTCTGAGGACTCGGCAGCGGCGGCATTAGGAGAGGACGCGGCGGTGCAACAAGAGCAACAGCCGCAAACCCGTATCTACAAGGCTACGTTCACGCTCGAGGAAACGATTGACGAGAACGGTGACGCGCGTATCGTGGCACACAGCCCGCAGCTAATTGAGGAAGATGGTGACATCGCTGGAGCTATTTCCTCAGAGCCGTCTCGCTCGTTCCTTGAGCGCATGGCGTTACGCGAGATTAAACGTGAGCAGATCCGTGGCCAAGCCAACGGTATGCTTGCCATCAGCGTCAAGCGTCAGCGCAAGCTTAAGATGAAGAAGAAGAAGTATAAGAAGTTGATGAGGCGCACTCGCAACGAGCGCCGGAAGTTGGACCGTGTATAATGCATAAGCTATGTCGTCAATCGACGCCATGAAAGATCCAGATAAGCTTATTGGGGGTTGATCGGGTCCTTGACTTGTGCGTGTGTGACTGTGTACATAGCTATTGCTGTTGAAGAGGGGGGGCAAGTACATATCACCCATTGCTGTTTAGCTACACAGCGTGGTTCATGGTGTTTACTGGTCATAATATGGCGTATGGAAGGATTCGTCGGAGAGAAGATGTGCTTTCTCCTTTGTTCGAAGCATTATTGCATCATCTGCTTCTGCACTTGTCCGATGAGAGCAAAATCTAAACCATAGACACTTTTTGCTGCGGCATTGAACAACATAATGCCGCAGCAGTATCCAATCATCACAATTTCACTCAACGTCCTTATGTAAACTTGATATTCATGAGCCAAAATATTTTCTCCTTTCCCAATGCGACAGACAACTAATACGCTATGATGACTATCCACCACACACCTTGTGATATAGTGACGATGTATCTCTAGTGTATATCTTTACTTGCATGATTGTAAAATGGCCTGGGGGTAATGAGAAACCTCTTATGATGACTACCGGTCGGCTAGGGATTTGACGGGAGTCTCGACCATGAGTTCGAGCAGCGACCACACCACCTCAGCCGCCGCCAGCGTTGTCGTCTCACCGCGTGTGTCGTATGCCGGCGCTACCTCGACCACATCGCCACCGACGACTTCGAGCCCGTTCAGTCCGTCGAGGATCGTGAGGAGCTCGCGTGTTGACCAACCGCCGGGTTCCGATGTCCCGGTGGCTTTTAGTAGATTACACTTGATTAGCAAGGGCCATTCTTTAGTTTCCTCTCTCTCTCTCTCTCTCTCTCTCTCTCTCTCTCTCTCTCTCTATGTCTAATATCTTTTATTCCTACTAAACGTGGCAGAGCTCGATACGTAGAGGTTGAGTAGTATCGGACGAGTAGAAAGATGCAAGGTAGAAGGAAGGAGACGAAAGAAGTGAATGAGGCAAGGCGAGGTAAGGATTAGAAAAATGAGGCGTACCTGGTGCGAACGCAGGGTCTAACACGTCGATGTCGACGCTAATGTACACGGGACCAGCGACACGGTCACGGATGCGCGATGCGATGCCTGCCGCGCCGAAACGATCGAGGTCTCGTGCTGTTAGACGCGCAAAGCCGCACCGCTCGTCGTTGCGGATGTCGCCCTTAGGTTCGGCTAGCGGGGCTCGGATCCCCGCGTGGATCGAGGTGCTGCGGATTAAGCCCTAGGGTGTGATGGGATAGAGTCAATTGGTGTGGTGAAATAGGGTGATATAACCACGCGGCAAGAAAGCATACCTCTTCGTGCGCTATATGCAAGAATGTGCCGTGGTTGAGGCCGCTGTGGGTAGAAAATTGTTGGTCTAGAATTATGGAAGGGAATGTCTCGCCATCTTACGCATAATCTGATATTCCACCACCTGGGGAGGGTGTTAACTTGGGTCACGTAGATAATGAGCGATGAGTGATCTTGAGACTCACCTAACTCTGACGGGTCCCAAGTATCTACAACTTTATTAGCGCAGACGTCTTCAATGATGGTGTTCATACAGCTGACCTAAATGGCTATCAAAGTGAATAACGGACACTGGTCCCCAACGCTTATGTGCCGACCGCAGCGCTGGCAGCGTTGTCGTGTGGTCACCACCAAGGGTGATGATCCTCGGGGTCACGGAGTAGCTCTCGTTGGCAGTTTTCCTTCCCGAGGCAACCTGACGAGATCGATGAACGTTTGCTCTTTTCGTAAGGCCGCGCAGGTTTTCGAAATCCTTAGGTGAGTTCTCTTACCTTGTGGCCTTTGGTCAACTGCGCAAGCGCATAGTTGTTGTCCAGCCAAGTGAGATGCACGTCACCGCAGTCTACGACCGTGGCCCAGGATCTGAGAGCATTTTTACCTGCCACCCATAAGCCCGTAATCACCAGGCAGCACGGGTAGGTACATGAGTTTCGTCAACTAACCCGTGTACACGCTCCACGCAAAGTTGCCGGCTTTCCTCTGGCTCCCGACCCGGATCCCTCCTGGGCCGTAACGAGCTCCGGGTCTAGCGGTAACGCCCTGGGAATTCTTAGCATTCACAATTGATCAATTTGTAGACACATTGGGATTTGTAGCGGTGGTCACCCACTGTATCAAATGGTGCGCCGAGAATAGCGATGTCAAATTTGTTGCCCTCGGCTGCGGCGTCTGAGAAGCAGTTGACATACGGGATATTCGCGTATGTAGTCAAGCCGTTGAATTGGCTGCCGTATGCTATATCAACATCGTCGTCATTCAGATTAGCTAGCGGCTTCTGTGCCGTTGAGTAGGCTGGCGCGTGGGGGAACTCCCAGGCTCTGGTTTGCCCGGCTGTAGTCTGAGAGGCACTGAGCAGAACGGACCCAAACAGGTAAAACACCTTTGACCTCATCTCGAATACTGTAGAAGCTCGGAGGACCAAGATAACTTCTGAGCTGCGATGACCTTTCCGGATTGAAATCAAGCCGTGTCGTATAAGTACTTAGTCGTGGGTATGAAGATGAAGACTGGCTTATGGTGGGGTCAAGTATACTAAAGCTGCTGACTTAACAACTATGACACCATAATTGATGAATACAATACATTCTCCGCACTTTGGGTTATGACTGTGCTCTGAAGAGGAAGGAAAAATTATAGAGTTTATATTTAAAATTGAGTAGGCCCGTTACCTAGAGCACCATATTGGTGCAAAAGGCTTAAAATACGGACTTTTTGCGAAGTCTGTAAAGAATCGTATAGCTCCTGCTACACGTGCAATGTCTGACAAGCACTTATTGTTCCTATAAGTAGGATTGATGCTAAGAGTCGCACACACGCGGGCGGGAGTCTGGACGTGGAGGTTGCTGCTTCCCGACACTTCCACTACCTACGTAGGAAGCCTCTACTACGGTAAGAAGTCAGGATGCTCTCTAGACTTTACTTCTCCCTGCTACCTCTTATCCCTTCCACCCTCTACCTATCTTGAGCTTCTCTTTAATATTGGCTTGACTCTCTTCTTTTTTTCGCTTTTCGTCTTTATTACCTGTTATGAATCTTATTTATTCTACTTTATATCGCAGTACTCGGTCATTCGCTTCTTTTTATCATCATCGCACCTCAAAATATGCATGAAGTCCGCCTTTAAATGATCCTAAGCTAATATTAGTTAGGGTGTCATCCATTAAGGCACTTACAGACACCATGTCGTCCCGAAGAGTATACCTTTGGCCGCCAGACCAAGGCAGAAAGAGTCCCGTCAGTGATGTTGAGTCTGACGCGGGTAGCATCTCGACAGATGGGCCCATACCATCTGTACACGAGCTTGAACGAACAGTACGCTCAACTCTTGCTTAGTGGGGTGATGAGTATATGTACTGTCTCGTCGGCCTTGCCGCTGCCGCCGCCCTTGTCGTCCTCCTATACGTCTTCGATGGCAAGCTCGAGCCAAGTTGGAACAGTAATATCCAATTAAGCACCGCACTCATCGCTATAATGAGTGTCTACCGTCTTGCCCTCAAAGCAATTATCGAAACTTGTATTAGTCAAGGCGCATGGATATGGGTTTCGGGCTTCAGAAAAGGGAAGACAGAAGCAAAGCTAGAGGACTTCAAGATGTTTGATGAGGCATCGCGTGGTCTATACGGAGCCCTGGTACTCCTTTGGCGGATGAAAGCAAGGTCTGTAGCGCTGCTAGATGTTTTCCATCTTTTTGCTCACTAGCTTAGGCATCTTGCTTGTGTCGGCGCTGCTATCACGATTTTGATTCAAGGCTTTGAAACTTTCTCTTCGCAGATGGTCGAGTACAGTGAATACCCGACCATACTTATGGACCCGGCTAGCTCGAATGCCATACCGGTACCGCCTCCTCTAAGGTCTGAGACCTGGCGCAACATTGTTTCTAACAGCTTCGGAGGTGATTGGCTTGTTACATTGTTGTGCATAATTATGTGCTGACTGTTCCTAGACACGTCTCTGGGACTTTCGACAAAGGCTGCCGTATACAACGGGATCATCGCTGCTGTCGTCTCGGATACACCCGTTTCCTGCGAAACGGCGAATTGCACGTGGCCAATTTTCCCATCACTGGCGGTTTGTGGCAGCTGCGTAGATTCGCTTTTCGATACATCGTGTGATTCGGATAATGGTTGCAGTTATTCTATGCCTTCAGGCACATCCATCTACACCCCACCAGACGCTCTATTCGAATATCATTTTACCGTCGCCCCGTCAAATGGGTCTTCGACGTTTCCTGACACAAATTCAAAAGCGATCATCTCTATCTTTGACATGATGTCATCTGCGAAAACGCCTGAGAAAACCACAGTTCAAGCATAGCAGTGTGGACTGTGGTTTTGTCTGCAGAGTTATGCAGTGACAGTTACGAATGGGATCGTGAACAGATCTGTAACAGCAGAATGGGCCAAGTCCTACTTTGCTCCAGAAAATAGCGCACATTATGACGAATATGTTTTCATGAACATTCCGTCGGAGATGAATGCAAGGGATTATACACGGTACTCAGTCCCATTAGACTCGCTCGAGACCTTGAAGGCCTTTATGGACAAGTTGATGCTGGGGAATGTCTCACAGATGGCGGGTACCGTTAATTATGATACTGACTGGATCCAAGCCATGGAGGATGCCACTAAAGACCTATCTGGCTGGATCTCAAGGCTTACCCTCAGCTTAACTAAGGACATCCAGCTTACCGGTACCGTCCGCCCCAACGGAAACTTTGAGTACAGTGGAGCAACATACATCATGGCTCCTCACGTTAAAGTGAATTGGTATTGGGTTATCTACCCGATATCGCTTATGATTTTCGCCTTTCTGTATCTCATGCAGACCGTCTGGAGAACAGCACGGGACCAAGTCGGTGCTTGGAAGAGCGACTCACTCCCCATGCTGTTCTGCCAAGTCTCGAAAGCCATTCACATGCAGGTTCGTGACGCGATGGACGTTCCCGAAGGCCTGAACGATCGTATCGGCCGGACAGAGGTTGAGCTGATCCGCAAAGACAATGGCGAATGGATATTCATAAAGCCTAGAACCCACTAACGAGAATTCCACCGTGGCTGATGAGATGGGGCAGTGGCGTTGAGTCTTGGTCAATAGACGCTTAGTGGTCGCGCATATGGTGGCTATGCTTAGGCGGGTGTTGAGATGCGAGACCGTTTTCTTAGTCTAGCGTACCGCTGGTAGTTGAGTCACAGGAGTAATCAAATCGTGTTAGTTTTTCAGGACTCGTCTTTGTGCTTGAATTCTCACACATGATAGCACTGCCGTCTTGTCTCCGGTTATCACCGACAGTACTATAACACCATGAGGCAGGGGTCAGCTTTACCGAGCTTTTAACCGATAGCCGGCTTTTACCCCGGCTAACAACAACCGATCCCACTCCTTTCTTACAGTCGTTACGCAGCTTTATGATAGATACTATTCTCGTGCTCACTTGCGGGCCTTACAGGGTGAATTTTATCATTGCCCAATCAGCAGACGATCAAGGGAATAGTAATGCAGGAGCAAGATTACCCTTCCATCACTTCTGCATGATTAGCCCATACCTCATGCTCTCTATCACCGGTATATGATGCATAAGTGCTAAGGTTAGTTAATTCTTCAGTGAGAATTTCCGTTTGGTGACCCATGAATCTGTCTTGGTATCTCTGCTTGCGGGGGGTAACGGCTTAACGGGTCTAATTTGTTAGACACATGTGTTTTAGCAGCCATTCTATCACAGTACTAGGTGGTAAGTGACATGATGGTCATTCTGATTACTTCCCCTTTTCTCTCAACTGTTCCAAAAAAAAAAAAAAAAAAAAAAAAAAAAAAAAAAAAAAAAAAAAAAAAAAAAAAAAAAAAAATAGAAAAAAAAAAAAAAAAAAAAAAATTAAAATATAGGTAATTTTTAG